>JAUIMW010001166.1:0-13438 GCA_033557785.1 Enochrus cinctus
TGCATTTCCTTTGTTTTCTACCACTTTCCATGTTAATTACTTTCCAGATAGCTTTTTGGCTATTGGTGGAGGTTTCTGATATTGGCATTCTGCTTTCTCTTTTCCTCATCGATAGCTGCAGCATATAGTTTTTTATAATACAGTTAATACAGTTTATTTTGCTAGTATTATACATACATTATTGTTACAAAATGGATTCTGTAAAATAATATAATTCTTATATATTTCAAGACTCTCATTATTTCCTCTAACTATTGTATCTAAGACATTTTTGCATTTGTGTGATTTTTTTGTTTGTATGTATGCTGTGCTTTAGTTTAATTTTTTCTCTTTTTCTGGCATAAAGAAGTTAAAGAGAAAATTGAGAGCCTCATTGTCTTGCATAGATCAATGTGGAAGTCTCCTGCTACCACAATTGTTTCCCTGGGATTTTTTGTAAAAATTTTTTTCAAGTACTTCTCTCAATTTATTTATACCGTCTTCTATACTGCTACCCGGAACCCTATAGATCACCATAATAATGGTATTTTTTAAAGGAACCTCAATACATGCCATCTCTATTACCTTCTCAATGGAAATGTTTCCAACATATTCATGATCTTTTATTTTTAGTTGGTTCCTTACTACCATCAGAACACCGCCATGATTGAACTCCTTCCTACAGAAACTAGCACAGACATTGTAGTTGCTTATATGAGATATTTTGTTTAAAAACTGGCTGAGAAAGGAAAGTGTGGCAACGTTTGTAAACTATTCGACATGTTTGTTTAGATGTGTTACCTTTAGAAGTCCACAATATTTACATCAGATTTTACCTTTACAAACCTTCACAATGTGTCGAAAATAGAGGCAGTTTTTGCATTGTAAAACCTTTTGGATAAATGGTTCAACTTCACTAATATTGCTAAACATGCGTATATGACTAGAAAAACTTTAATTTTGAAAAGTAACTACAATTGATTGTTTAATAATATTTTTTTGTATGTCAGGATCAAATAACATTTTCCCTAAACTCATTGGATGTAATCTACCAATATTAGAATTATTTTCGGGATCATTGTTTATCTTTGCAATGTTAATTAAAAAAGGTTGAACATTTGTTTCTGTGTAAAATGTTTTATATTGTATTCTATTGCCTGTTAAATTATTGTCTAAAACATTTTGTGTCAAATAATTTAATGAGTTAATAAGACGAATTTCTAGCATAGTTATGATCAGATTCATTATGAGAATATATGTACTCCCTGCTGACCCTCCGCCTTCCAGCTGTGGTTCTTTATTCAAATTCACGAGCTATTGTTTTATTATAATACTGTTTGTTTTTCTTTAACACTATTTTAAATATTTATATGTAGATCAAATCAATATTAATTGATTTTAAACACTTTTATTTGAAGGAAAGCAAAGAGATTCTAAGTTTTGAGGATAATGTAAGTGGCATCTGCTCTTATGAATCACAAACTCTAGGGTTTGTCAAGAGGAAAAAAGTTTTTCTGGTGTCGGTGCTTGGGTGATTTTCTATGTCTTTGGTTCATTCAAGGTTTGAATATGCCTTGTTTGTAATCCTGGATGATCTACACCTTTGCAGCAATAAAGGCAACAGAAAATGTTAAGAGTTTACTAACAAGATAACTCATATAAAAATTATTTTTAATTGAAATAAAATCTAGATGTTTTTGTTGCTTTGATGAAACTTTATGCATACTTTAAAGGTTTGTGATTTCTGTATCTTATCCACTGCTTTTATGTCATCCACCCATCGTTTTTGAGGCTTCCCATGCTCCTTGTTGTCTCCCTTAGTCTCCATTCTTGTATTCTTCGTGTCCATATGTTATACTACCTCCTCGCTGACTTTCCTGATCCAGGTCCATTTACACTGTTTGGATTTTTTAAAAAGGTATTTAAGCAAAATAGGTTTTCGTTGTTCAAGTAGCCGTAAAGCATCTCCCCTGATCTGTAGGCTGTATGTTTTGAATAAAGTGATTATAATCTATATAACCCTGTTAGATATTGCACAGTATTTTGTTATTTCAAATGGAAATCTTTTATTTACCAGGAGTGCTACTCCACCTATGTGACTATTTTTCTCGGAGTTTTTCTGAAATAGGGTGTGACCGGATTTTAGGGTTGTGCATTTCTCTCCTGACAAGCAATATCAGAACAACTTTGTCAGTTTCTCAATTTTTCAACATAAAATCGACGAATACATAGTGCATTAAATAATAACAAGTCAAAGTCTTCCTCGTTAAATTTTAAATCCCTTTACCCATAAATTTCACATTTATTTTCCATAAAAAATAAAGAATGTAGGTTTATTTGGACTCCTGTGGAACAGTGCCAATAAATAAATAATACAGTTCTACGCATTGGAAAAATAAACACTAAAAATAATATAAATAATACATGACTCACCTAAATGCAAAACTTTGAATTTCTTGCGGTTCGCCTTTCCACTGATCTGTTCAAAGTATGAAGTGAAGTAATCCACCCAAAGCGTAGCTGCTTCGCTGTTCTTAAAAGAAACTATCAGTATATCGTCCATATCACTGGTTTTCTTCATAGGCCCCTTGTTGCATCTGTTGCACCTCTTCCTCGGGAAGCTACCGTGCCGTAAGGAATGATCGTCGACAGTAGGTATCGTGTCCCCGTTGGGAATGGCGTGCGATATAGTTTGAGGCATATCGTCCTTAAAACTTCGGTTGGAAGAAGTACGCTCCCTCTCGCGTGACATAAAAGTTCCAATGGAATGCCTTCTGCGGTTGCTTGCGTTCGAAGTGAAATTGTAATAAGTTACCCTGTCTTCTTCAACGAAAACCTCGTCATCACGTACGCTTTCTTCTGATGTTGGGAGCGGGCAGTATACTAGATCGTTGTGTTGCATTTCAACGTTATTTTTAAGGGAGTTGCTGCGCTTTGCTTCGTTCTTGTTGTTTTGGGGGTACTTAAAGGCGGCTATGTCAGGAGCTATGTCGGAGAGTCGTGGTTCCCCCATAATCAACAGTTCTTGGTTTGAGTCTGCTGATGTGGTGCTGACTGAGCGGAGAAGAGAGCGTATCGCCTTTTTGTTTTGGCTCGTGTTGGGAGGTGTTAATCTATTCGATGAACACTCTGAGTTGGCTTTGTTGTCCCCCACGGAAAAGTACGAGGGATTATCTAAATCCATGTTTTTCTCGAGGATTTTCCGGGTTGATATGAGCGGAAAAACAAATATTTAAACACAATTTAACACAGTAAAATCACAAAAAACTGAACTTCCATTGTGTTATATAAGAAAGAGGCATCATCTTATAAAATTAATAAGCAGCGACAACTCTCGACGTGAATACATTAACATCTCTTTATACCATAGATAAACTTTATACTTCCTGTCCACTTCCTGTGTTTGCTTCTTTCGGACGAGAGGTACAGCACTCACCAAAATTATTTTAAGAAACCTTTATAAACATTGGGGTGGGACAAGAGAGGGAGTTACCACCAGCCAAAAACTTAATTTTTGACAATTCAGGGTGATTTTCGAGGGTTTTGTGGGAGTGAAGAGATATTTTTTGCGCTTATTTCATCGGTTTTAATACTATTTTAAGTATTTTTAAACACAGGAATAGAACTGTTGTCGCCATCTCTATGTGACAGCTGTAGTCGCCGGTCAAATGTCAAAAAAGCTTTTGTAAACATAACCTGAAAAATTTAACTGTCACTGTCAGTTTGACGTTTGTTTTGAAAAACAATTCTTTGGTACGTATTTTTGGGAATATTTATTATTTTGTTTTTTTCCCTTTTTACCATTCGTTTAAAGTATAAGTCGTCAAGATACAAAACCATGGCATTTTAAGTGGTTTTTTTTATTTGCATTAAAATTTACAAAAAAGTAATCTTATTCAATGGTAAACCTTTTAAATTTTTATACACTTATTTAGAAGACTTTTAAACAAATTTGAGAACAAACCAATT
Organism: Enochrus cinctus; assembly: GCA_033557785.1. Lineage (NCBI taxonomy): Eukaryota > Metazoa > Arthropoda > Insecta > Coleoptera > Hydrophilidae > Enochrus > Enochrus cinctus. The sequence continues at coordinate 3,949 of JAUIMW010001166.1, forward strand.
CTGCGTCTAATATGTCTTGGTGTCGTTCTTTCACTTATCTCTGTAATCTGGTAAGATGGTTTAGAACCTGTGCTATCCCTCTCTGCAAACCCTGAGATGCAAGTTACATTTCAGTACAATAGCTACTTACGGTTTTATAAATACAATCTAATAAGTTGAAAAGCACATCCTCTGAAATGATAGCGCTCCAGCTTTCCCAGTAGCACATAGAGGGCATTACTCCCTGATATCCAGTGCCGATATAGTATCGACTATACTTGAAAGAGCGCCCATCATATTCCTTTTCTTTCTAAAGCTAAATTGGCAGCTCTTTGATTCAACAAACCTGATAAAATTTCATTTTTAGTTGTGGGAAAGAAGAATATTGAGTTTGCTTATTACAAAAACATTTTACAAAATTTGCTATATCATGTCATAAAAGAAAAATAACATTTTTAGAAATGTTATTTTTCTAACGGTAAATTAAATTATTCATTATCATGTTTATATCACAATTTCTGCCTCTAGGTATTCATGGATTAAGTAAAACTCCCCTTGTAACAGCATTTTCTTCATCTGCTTCTGAAAATTTTAGAGTGACAGTTGTTATACTTCTTTGGGTTTACTGTTCAATTTTATGGAAAGGTTCTGTGAGGTTGTTACTCTATGATAGGAAGTTCTGTTGTTGGTCTGTTTTGTATAAAATTTGTGTTTTCTTTATGTTTAATTTCAACCGATTGACCTCAAACCATCTCCTTACCTCCTCCATTACATTGCTGATCTTATGTTTCAAAAGATCAAGGTCTTTGTTACTTTTTATCAGTGTTCTGTTATCAGCATATAGGTACACTGATTTTATGTTTACGGTTTGTGGAAAGTCGTTTCTATATAGAATGAAGAGAAGAGGTTCCATTTCGAGGAGGTGCTATTCCAATGTACTTGCTGTTTTTGGTTTTTGAGCTAAGATGAAATTAGGTCCGCAGAACATCCACGAATTCCATAGTTATAGAGTTTTTTGGTTAGTATTGAACGGTCTAGTGTCTCAAGCGCCCTGTTAACGTCTAAAAATGCTGCTAGGATGTAATGTTGTTCATCAAAGTCCTCTAATATGTCCCCGCTTTTTGTGATCATTTCAAAGACCATGGAGACATAGGTCTATAACTGCCACGATCATTTACATCTCCCTTCTTAAAGATGTGGGTAACTTTTGTAAGTTTAGTTATTCTGGAAAAGTACCTTCACAATGAGAGGTTGAATGTTTTTAAGATGTATTGTGGAAAAATTATATATATCTCTTGGTGTTTTACTTTTGAATGAACTGATAATTTTCATAACTTCATCTTCTCTTGTTGGACTAAACAATATGGAATTTATTGAATAACTCTTCACCAGCCCTATTGAATCAATTTCATTCACACTTGTAGTGGAACTGGCAGCAATGAAGTTTTATTCAGAAAATTGGTCGAAATTGTGGATGTCCCATGCCTTTCTAGTGCAGTCCTCCCTGTCTCTCGCCTCACCAACTTCCATGCAGTTACTATTTTGTTATCTGACTGCTGTATATATCTTGTATTTGCTTCCTTCTTTGCCTTTTCAATCTTTATTTGGTATGTTTTGCTTAGTTTTCCATTTTAGATTCAAATGGATGGAAGGGACTGTCAACGCAGACATTGCCTATGCAGCGAGATCCATCCACACTTGAGGGCTTGTTGAACAGTGGATTGAATCAAATTTCTTTTATCACCTCAAGGAATTATTTGCTTAAGTTTGAATTTTCTGTTACACATATGTTAAAATTTCCGGATAGAAATAAATTTTTGTTTTTATAATTGTTTTCTCATGTCATTTAATATATCACTGAGGTTGTTTATGAAGACTTCTGTATTTCCGCTTGGGGAATAGTAGGCTGCGAAAAAAATTGAGTTCACTTTAGGATCCAAAACTGCACACGTCCCTATTGATTTTTCTGGGTTGCATTCGGTGATGTTCAATTCCTTGGTACTCAACTGATCCCTTACTAAGATCAGAACACCTCCATGGATATACTTTGACCTGCAGAAACTTCCTGCCACTTTGTATTCTGGAATATTGAAGGATGTGCATTCTTCTTTTTTTCATCCAATGTTCTGTTATTGTTAAGAGTGGACATTTGTAATTGCATTTAGTGTGTATAGTAGTTTGTTTAATTCAGTCAACTGACACTGGACATTTAAGTTCACTAAAATTTCAAATTGTGAGGTAGGTACCTTGTTGGTTGTTTGCTATAGTTACTTGTAAGTTATTCTATTTTCTGGTTCTCTATGTTTTGGGTTGTCTAAAAAATGCTCACTCACTTTAAAATTAAATCGCCGGAAAGCAACTCTCTCCGGCCAAAAATGCTCTCCATACATCTTGTCCTTTAATTCCATGCTAACACTGCATAAATGCTTTGTTGTTTGGTTTTTTATTTTTTTATTTTAATTTTTTACGTAAATAAAATTTTTTTTACATACTGCTTTCTGTTACTGTGTCTTGAATTCTTGAGATAAATATCCATACCTTTTTGCCCCTGAAGACATCAACATCACCTGATTCTGCCTTTCCGACAGAAACTGATTTCCTCTTTTTATGCCTTCTGTTTTCTCTTGTGGGAAAGGTGTCACTATTTAAATTTTCCATTATATTTTACTTGTCTACCTTTTCTCTATATTTGTTATTTCATTTTTCATTTAATTTAGGTTACTCATGTATATATTATTTTGTGTATTTTTAAGTAATGGCGTTTTTCCAAAAAAAAAACTCCTAAAACCTATGTTTCCAGCAATCCATAGACTATTAAGAGGCTTTTCTGGAGAGTTTCCCCTGGAAGTGAGTGTAATAAACATGCACTAAATACTTCTTTCATATAAAATCTAGCAACGTTGAAACCCCCATCTGAAGACTGCTGTTGCAGAAGAAGGAAAGCTGGCTAACAAAAGTCGTGTCAAAATTTACACAGAACAAGTACATGTTCGAATCGAGCGCTTTGTGAATAGCTCCAACTGTCTTTCTCACGATTGCAAGGCGCTTGGCACAACATTTCTGATTGTCCCATAGGATCATCTCTCTAGCTACCCTAAACATTTACTCATCCATATTTACTCTTTTAAAATCTTTCCTAAAAGTGCACCAAGCGGTGTTATCAAATTAGTCCTCCTCTCTTCTTATTTACTTGAAGAATATGTGTTTTCCCTAAATATATATAGGTAGCATCACCGGACAAGGGCTGATTAATTAATATTAATATAATAATTAATACATATAATATTTTATTTAAACAATAAAATAATATTTATTTAAATATTTTTCTAGAAAATAATCAGCAATACATAGTATGTCATTCTAAGTAAATAGTTCAAAACCCTATCAAAATCGGTTAATAAATAACCAAAAAAATTTTTTTAAGAGTCACTGCTCTAGATAAGACTCTTAAAGTTATGCCCAGGATCCCGTTTCTTCCAGCTTATCATAACAAAACTTAAAAGTATTCTTTAAACGAAAAAAACATTAACCATTACAAATAGCAATCAAACTGTTAGTTATAAACAAATTACTGAAGTTGTTGCTGAAATTTCCAATCTCGATAATGCCTAATCTACTTACTAGAAATCTGATAGATTTGATGGAAAGAGAGGTTTAGCCATGAACTAAGTAACGATATATTCAATCAATCAATATATGTTAGTCCAAACTTTTTATTTACAGACATTTTTTTTTATTCTCTTATGTCTAAATTAGTGGCAGACCGATTTCTGATCATAGGAGACTCCAACAGCAAAAAAATCAATATAGGAGATTCTATTATGAAATTTGTCGACAAATGGGACCTCGTAATGATGATGGTTTGCCTGCTACTCTACAACATCTAAATTGTTCACAGTCTGCTCTTGGCAATCTTAATGTGCTCATCTAATCTTGTGTTATCTCTCATGGTAGGAGATGAAGATAGTCTGGGCTCTTATCTTGTATTACTTACAGTCTACTTCTTGTTCATCCACTCAAAAATGAGGCAGTAGACTGGAAAAAATATATCACTAGAAAAATTTTCCTGGCACAGATGACACAACATTTTCAATCCTACTGGACGAAGGACACTAACACATTTTTCAATGTTATTGTTAAATATATATTTTTTTATAACCCTATCCTCTTTTACCATTCATATGGTGCCGAATTCTCAATTAAATACTTCCATTCCTTTCTATCTTCTGCTGTTACCCATGTCTTCTTCAAGGTCTTTCCACTTCTTGATAGAATTTCCCCAATCATTCCATTCCATGTCTTTTCTGGTCTAGCCTTATTGGTGGTCGTTATTCTGCTATTTATTTCAGCCTCATGTCCTCTTCTACTTTCTATGTACGCTCCTAGACATTTAAAGTTCTCTACCTGTTGGATATTCAGGGTAACAATTATAATAATTATCTGCTCATCAATCTTGGATACCACCATTGCCTTGCTTTTTCAGTGTTCAGTATTTTTGATAGTTCTCTCATCTATATTGTGCTGTAGTTCTTGTTCTTTCCCTGCTAATATAGCGATGTTGTCAGCAAAGAAGCACCTAGCTATCTATGTTAGTTTTCATTTATCTTTCTTTCCTTTAATATATTTCAGATTATCTCCCTTGGTACTCTGACGAACACTTTCTTTAGGTCCAAATAGCATATTTATATACTTTCCCACTGTTGCGATATTGTTTACTTGTTGTTTATTTGTCTGATGTCCTGCGTGCTATATAAATTCCAGAATCTGCTCTGAGATTCTTGCAATGTTCTTTCCATTTTCTCCAATATATTTTCGAAAACCTTCTCTGCTGGGTATAGGATAGATATACTCCTGTAATTTGAGCATTCTCTATTGTCTCCTTTCTTATATATTGGTATTATGTTGGCCCCACTCCTTTAGGATTTTCCCTAGTTTCCAGGCTAGGTTGCATATGTGGTGTAGTAAGTTTTGTCCTTTATTCCCCATGCATTTCATTTGTTCTGCCTTTATTTCATTTTCGGTTATTTCTTCTTTTTCAAAATTACTTTTTATGTCTTTTCATCTAGTGTTTAGCATTTCTTCGTAATATTGCCTTTATCATTCAATATATTGCCCACCCATCACCACCATGTTTCCTTTTTTATTTTTATTCCTATTTTCAATTACCATGTACAGCAACTCATGGTTCCCTCTCTTGTCTTCCTCCATTCTTTCACCAAATTCATCCCTTTTCTCTTTTTTTTACTTCTTCAATTAAATTTTTGGTTATTCTTCGTATTGTTTTCCTATCCTTTTATGTAGATACCTTTTCCAGACTTTCTTTTTGTCTCTTACTGCCTTTTGGATGTTTGAATTTTGCATGCCAAAGCCGCTGCTGTGTGAACTATTGTTTTGTATTTAGCCCACATCTTTTCTATATTTTCTTCAAAAGATCATTTCTGTTCTCTTTTCTATCTCTTCCTAGTATTTTTACGTATTTCTCCCTCTCTTAATTTGTAGCTTTTAAAGGTTCTTTTCATTTATGTCTTTTTTATTAGCAATCCTATTCCTGCCACTGTTCAGTCTTTCATATATACTCTCTTATAAATGAGAACATTTCTCCTTCCTATCTCGGTGATGGCTTAGCCTTCTTTTTTTTCCATAACTTCAGGATCTCCAGGTTCATTCTTTCAAACTCTTTGTCTAATTCTTCCTCTTTATCATTCCATGTTCCGTTCTCACCCAGTCCATTCCATTCTGTCTCATCTCTTCTATTTCTTCATTCCATTTTAAGAGTGAATTATTTATTATTATCTCTTATACCCTACTTTGATATGCTTTCTTTTTGTCCTTTCATCATTATACCATTATTTTCTTTTTCTCGTTTATGTTTTCCATTTCCAGCAAGTATATTTCGGCCGACAGTTTTTTTGCTGTTTTAATTACCTGTATTTCCAATGTTTTATTCAAAAATTTCATTTCACTTTTTATATATTTCTTCTTCTCTCTCTTTTCAAGTCGTTTTTTATTGTTGTTATGTCATCTTTCAGGCTTTCATCTTACATTAAATTAATTTTTTTTTAAATTATTATTCACAATATTATTTTACTGTGTCCTTATTAAAGTTAATTGAATAATTTCTTAGTGCTAATTTATTTAATTCTGCGTTTTGTATCTGTGCGGCTTAATAAATAATTTTAATAAATACGTATTGCTTTTCTAATTTATACACTTTTTTTAGAACACATCTAAAAAAGAATGGTTACAAAATGTAAAGAGGAACTTCTAACAGATATAAAAATAGAATCTGAAGATGATTCTTTTGCTTCGAGCACCGAAAGCAACTTAGATTTAAAAATGGAATCGTACGAAAGCTACTCGGTATCATCAAAACCAAATGTAGAACAAAATCACTTTATATGCCCTTGCTGCAACAAAACCCTGCTATCCGTATCATCATATAAAGCCCATATGCGATATCACAAAGTGCCAGATATAAAACCTAAGTTGGACACCATGGAAAAAAAACATCAATGTGCAATATGTAAAAAGACTTTTCTAACAAAAAAATACCTCTCAAGGCATTCAAAAACCCACTTAGAAATACGACCGTTCGCTTGCAATTTTTGTCCAAAAACCTTCACATCAAAGAGTTCTTTAAAAGTTCATGATCGTTTCCACAATGGAGAGAAGCCATACATCTGTGAAGTCTGCCAAAAAGGATTTGCCCGTTCTGGGGACCTCAACGTGCATATGAGAGCTCACACAGGAGAGAAACCTTACGTTTGTGATTTGTGCAATAGGGCCTTTACAAAAAATAGAGCTCTTGATGACCATATTCGAACCCACACAGGAGAGAAACCCTACATATGTAACGTTTGTGGCCGAGGCTTTACAGTGAATTCCTCGCTGGTCAAACATACTAGACTTCACACAAAAGAAAAACCTTACATATGTGGAGTATGCAATAACAGTTACGTATCGAATGGCGACCTGAAAAAACACTTTAGGAAACATTTAAAAGAGGAAAACGTTTGATTACTCTTGTTTTTACACAAATACTTAGATTTGTTTTTTATACCCACTTGTATTTATAAATGAAATAAAGCAAAACACTTGTTGGTTAATATTAATTTTATTAGGAAAACAACCACATAGTAAAACAACACAATTTAAAGATATTCTAAACGAGTTTGGTAGCTTTCAACTTGTTAGGAATTTTGCCCGTGTAAATATTTCTTACTTTTTGAGGCACATGTGCGTTGTAGTTTTCTTTCCACTCGGATTCCAGGCGAACCCACAGCCCACCTTAAAAAAAGGGAATGCATTATTAAGAAAGCAAAGAAGCAATGAAAGCAAACCTGGTGGTGTGACATGCCTAGACCAGGGTCTGTTGGAAGTTTGCTTCATTCCATCAGGTGAAGTCGTCATAGTGCGCCGATTTAAAATGGAAGTCATTTGCTTGAGTGCTTGCTCTTCGTAAGCTCGCTGGATGTCCTGGTTGCTCCTGGCCGAGAGATTGTTTTGCCACAACTTGCAATCTTTTTTCTTGAGGGGTGTCGTTCTCTTCAAGGGTTTCTTAGTTACTTCATGGGTTCCTTCTTCGCTTCCAGGGCTACTAGAAGACGAAGAGCTGCAAGAAGATGAGCTTGAAACGTCATCGTCCTCTTCGCTTTCTTCCTCTTGCTCCTCAGCAGACTCTTCCGGTGTTGTTAAAGGGGAGTCGCTTCCAAAACAACCCAGCAAGCCTAGTTTAGGCCTGGAAGGCACTATTTCCAGACCATCCCACCAGAGAGTTTCTTTGCTTTCCAATTTTCCATCTTCATCGCCGGCGTCTCTTGCCACTAGCCTCGTCAGGCGTTCAGGGAAAATAAGCTGAGGAGGATCTTCAGCTACCAAAGAGGAATAAGTTTCTAGCATGGCGAAAATTGAGGCGTCTCTCACGCTTTTTGTGCACGGGGAGTGTTCTCTAAATTGGCAACCGGAACGATCGTCTATTGGTTGGAAGCGATAGGCCCTTTCACCGCAGCACGGGTACCTTCCGATTGGTAATGGGGCTCTTTGTGCATCTAGGGTGAAGTACTGTGGGAGATCGGGGTGGTATCTACACCAACCAATTTGTTTGGCTGGGAAGTGTCTCTTGCAGATGGTGCAGTATAAAAAGTGAGCATCACCCCATAGTCTGAAAAAGAAAGCTGTGTACATAATCATGGCATGGAGGAGAATTAAAAGTTGCATAATGTTCAATATTTGAGAATAATCCTCCTATTAGGTCTCTAAGGAGAAACATATTGAACATTGAAAAAGGGAAACAAGGAAAATAAGTACCATGAGCATGAAGAGAATGAACCATAGTTGGTCAAGGTAAATATGAAGATTTGATAGAAACTGAGTACCAGGAAAAAACTGAATGACAGTCAACAAAACAGACTATAACCCTGTGATTTTGCCATTTAAAATTAACAAAAGCGATTAAAAAAAGCCAAAATAGCAGTGGACATTCAAGTGCTAAAGAATGAAATTGCTAAAAAGTAAACCATCCTACTCAAATGTATATTTGCATGCTATCTAATGTCAAGGGTGCTTCCAGAGTCTCAATTTTCTAAATTGGATAGAAGGAAACTATATGTATCTGCCATTAGCATTAATCCAAGAAATTAACTAAATGAATATGTCAAAGTTAAACGCATTTGCTATTGGTTCTTTCTATATAAAGAAACAATATTAGGACGTGATTCACTCAAATATTGATGTTTAACATAGATTCAGTATATAACGATCAAAGATGCGACCATCATAACTTATGGTATGAAGCATGTTTACTTAATTAAGTTTCTTAAACAAAATTTTATTTTTATTGGATATTTACCTTTTTACGTAATGATAATTATAATTATAGCAATAATTTACGTTATTACTTATTACAAAAATTGTGTTGTCCTCAAGTAAGGGAAGCACTGCTTCCTTTGCTTCCATGAATTTTGCATGCACTTCTGGTGTGAAAATATTGAGGGAGGAGGTAGAGGAGGCTATACAGGATGGAAGAGAAAAGAAAATACTAGTTTTAAATGGTGAACTTATAGAAATAATAAAGTTATTAGACTGTAACAACATGAGAATAAAATAAAAGCCTTTGATCTAATATATATAATGGTTTGAAAATGCCAGATGCCTCCTTCCATCCTTCAATATTTAAAGGAAGCAACTGAAGTCATCCTGATAGGAAATTGTTGATTAAATCAGCAGGAAAAGAGTTTCTTCTTCTTCGAGTGCCTTCTCCTATCGAAGGTCGGCAACAATTTTGGCAAATTCTTCTCTGTTGGAGAGCCTGTCCAGTCTCGTGTGTTTTTAAGCCAGGAGCACCGTTTGTGTCCCGGTCCACGTCTACCCTCAATTTTGCCCTCCATTACCAGCTGTAGAAATCTATATCTGCTGTGTCTCAATACGTGGCCGAGATATGCGGTTTTCCGTTTCTTTATGATTTCAATGAGCTCACGTTCTCTGCCCATTCGTTGCAAGACTTCCGTATTGG
>JAUIMW010001167.1:0-13433 GCA_033557785.1 Enochrus cinctus
GAGTCAAGCTCAACAGGGTCTTCTTTCCCCGCTAATTTTTCCAAGCCCGTTCCCTTGGCAGTGGTTTCGCTAGATAGAGGGTAGGGACACACACACACTTTTTCTTTCCCTAGCGGTATCCGGGCATTGCCCATACCCGCAGCCGGACTTCCGTCCCTAGCCAATTAGAGGCGGGCCACCACTATCCGAAACCATCACCAATGATAGCACCCCACCACACCGCTCGGGATGAAACCCCATTCACTCACTCTGACTATCATCTTTTTCTCCTACGCTCTTTCATACACATTGCTCGACCCACAAGACGTTACTCACATATAACATTTACCACCCACTCAGCATGCATTACCTAAGCAACCAGATCCTCGGCACTCCCTTCTCGTATCCTCCCAGGAGTTGAAGATTCTCCTCCTCGTGAACACCTCCGCACAGAATCTCTGAAAACAGATAAACATGTTACCGTCGTTCACGAACTCCTCACACTTTATAATTCTGAACTCCCCTCCCCCTATTCCCTTAATTAGATCGTTCCTTAGATCTTCATACAGCTCATCTTCATACAACACGTGCCAGCAGTCTTCTCGTTCTCCACACAAGCATAGCTCTGACTATGTCAGCCCGAGTTCTTTCAACTATGCATTCAAGGAACCATGTGCCGTCAGGAGGAAGCTCGACAACATAGTAGGCAAGAACCAAGGGGAACTCACGAGTCTCTCACTCACCCGTGGCACGAATGCATAGGTGACCCTCCTTTTTACAGACACATCCCACTCACACTGTCAACATGCAAGCATTTGGGCTTCCAACCTTTCCCTTTCTCTCCTCATGTACACTCCCAGGATTTCCTGGTCCCTTGCTACCCCCTCCAGCCCTAAGAGATTCTTGGCCACCCCTCTCCCACCATAATAAAGCAGCGTCCTGACAGCTCCCACGAGCTCCAAGGGCGGTTTTCCAGCAAGAGCCCGCAACGCATCCACACTGACCGTGCGGCACGCCCGCGAGCAGCCCATTAGCATCGTCCTCTGGATCTAGGCCAGCCACCTCATCACTCTCCGGTCGCCCACTCGGTGTCCCCATGCAAGTACTCCATACATGACGACCGACATGAACGCCCCCTCATAGAGTAGGCACTTGGCTTCCGGCCCCAGACCCCAGTCCCGTCTCAGAACCCGCGAAAGCTGCCGCGACACCACCGCCAAACACTCCTCCACATCAACAAGATGCGACAGGAACGTCGATCCCGCGTACAAGACAATCCCCAGGTATCTCATCCATCTCCATCCTTATTGTTGGCGACCTCTCTCTGCTAAGGGCCCCCTTAAGGAGCATGGCCTTCTTATTTTCTTTAACCCATTTATTTAGTTTTTCCAGGGCACCAGACGCCCGTATCTCCAGCTCTCTTCTCGAGTCCGCCGCCACCACAAGTACCAGGTGATCGACATACGCCACCTTCTCACACCATGTACACAGGAACGGCCCGAGGACCGACCCTTGCGGAACCTCCCTCCTGAACACTCTCTCCACTTTTCGGAAGCCGTTAGTCACAAGCACACGCCTTTCACGAAAGTAGCTTCTCATGCATGTATACATCCTCGCGGACACACCGGCTTCTCTCAATCTCGCATACACACTCTCCCACCACATACTGTCAAATACTCCCGCTACAAAAAACACTCCCAAGGCATACTTCTTGTTGCACTATCTCACTATATCCTGCAATCTTACCGCGGCATCGACAGTCGACCTCCCCCCCACAATACCATACCGCCCCCTCAAGTATTTGGTTGGTCCTACCCGCACCTCGATCCTACCAACGAGAACTCGCTCGAAGATCTTCCCGATCACAGGGAGGAGCGTGATCGGGCGATACGATGAGACATCGCCTTTGTCTGTATCCTCGGACTTAGGATCCTCACCTGCCTCACTTCCAGCAGGTTGGGTACTCCCCCGTGAAGTAAACCCAATTAAAGAGTTTGAGGACCACGCCTGGCTTGACCTTCCACAGTCTCCGCCCAGCCTTCGGCGGAATACCGTCCGGCCCCGGAGCCTTGCACATTCTCAGCCTCGCAAAGGCGCGGTCCACCTCCTGCCTGGTGAGGACCCCCTCCTTGAAATCTAAAATGCCGCGGTATCCTTCATTCCTCTCCCTTTTATCCCTCTGCCTTTGCGTTTCATCTTCCACCACCTCATTCGGCACGACCTTCCGCATGACAGCCTCCATTCTCTCCTCCCAGTCTCTTTGCTCCACAGGTTCCCCATCGCGATCCCTCCCCATCACCGTGCATGTCACGTCCCCAACTCTAGTCTTATTTCTACAAATTTTGTAAATTGTGCGCCAGGGATCCGCGTTTTCCTCAACATCCACATAGCTGCGCCAAGCATCCATCTTGGCCCTCCTGATGGCTCTCTTGTATCTGGCGCATGCCTTTCGATGGGCTTCCCTAACCCCTTCTTCCTGCTGCCCCAGGCGATGGGTTATCTGCAGCGCCTTCCTTCTCAACTTTACTTCCTTTCTTAAGGTCGTCAGCTCACTCGTCCACCATCTCACAGCATTCTCCCTGGGGACTTTTCTCCTCAGTCCAGCAATGCACGCATCCCTCAGAGCTCCTTCCACTCCTTCTGCAAAAGCATTTGTTCCAACGCTCCTTAACAGGCTGCGGTCAAATTTGTCCCATTTAACATTTTTCACAACGTATTCACACTTCTCGAACACTCTTTCTCACCTTACATCCGCTGCGCACACCCTAAATCGCACGATGGTCGCTCGTTATCCAGTCCGCCATTACCCTCCAGTCTCTGATTATGTCCACCGTTGCAGCCGTCAGATCTATAAAAGAGCTCCCATTCACAGTACGAAACTTCGGCTCCACTCCCAGGCCGTCTGGGAGAAGCAGTCCCGTCTGTTCCATGGTCTCCATCATAGCTGCCCCCCTCATGTGTTCATGGTTCTTGAATCAGCGCTATACCAATATTTTTGTCTACCAGGCAACGAGCCAGCTGGCCCATAACTGCCCTCGACCTCTGGCAATTCGCCTGGCAGATCTTGAGGTCCATTAATGATATTTGACCCGCTGTCGATATAGTCTAACCGCCCTTTGATATTCTGGGCACTCCTCCGCCGTAATACTCTGATCGCAGGGTCGTCCCCGGGTCTTGCACGGACCACATACCTCCTCCGTTGTCTTCTTTGGGCACTCATCTCTTTTGTGGCCCTTGCCACTGCAGTGTCCAGACACCTTATCTTCCTTACACATTTTGGCTATGTGGCCATATGCAAAGCAGTTGTAGCATCGTTTTACATCCATGTATCATCTAAACCTGTGTGACCTCATCCACATAAAAATTCTCTCTAGATTTTTAACCCTGTCGTATATATAACCAGTCATTTCAAAGACCACACACGGAAGCACAATCGGTTATCTTTTTGGAAGCGTGCCAGTGAGACCTCACCCCCAAAATTCCTCTCGTACAGTTCCATCATCACCTCCATCTCCCCAACTATTGTCCACATCGTTGACAATAATTTTCGGTCCCCTCTCCACAGGCTTAGCTGCGGTCAGCCCCGCCCTGCCCAAAGCCGCCGTCTTTAATATTTTCCCCGCATCCTCCTCAGTAGCCGCTTCGACCACCACGCCCCCTTCCCTAATTCGCCGAATCCCGTGTATTCTCACACCCTCCAGGGCCGGGAACGCATCTTTCTCAACCACCCGTCTAACCTTTTCCCAGGACTTAACTTTGCCCTCGCTCTCCACCGACCTCAATATCACAGCCGGTCTGGCCCTCGCCACCATCGCTGCATCCCCGCAAACGTGGGAACCACCGGCGCTCTCTCCTGCTTTAGTGTATTAGATTCTACTCTCAACTTCTCATTTTCAATTAGTAAATCCATCAGGATATCTTGTGACCTAATAAATCTTGCCTCGATCATTACCCTTACACTTTTGGAAATCTTGTTTGCATCGTCATCAAAAATTTCTCTCATCTCGTCTCTCAACCTTCTCAGCTCCTCCAGGGCCGAGCCGCCCGGTGCAGCCGCCTCACTCCTCCCTCCGTTTCTGCCTGCGGTTTCTCCGGCGTTGACTTTCTCGGTCTCTTTTTCGGTTTTTGCACTACCTGCATGTCACTTTCATCTCCTCTATCTTCATCAGTGGTTTCTACCACACTTGTACCCGCCTTCGGCGGTGATCTACTTACGCTCCCGCGTCTTCCAAAAGCTGCTAATCCATCCTCTTTCGCCTCATTCCTTCCCCTTCTTCTTCTTCTGAAACATTTTCAGATATATTAATAATTTTTTTAGTGGGTGCCATGAAAATTCTATTTTACTTCATCCCGCCAGCTCCCCACCCGCCACGGAGTGCACAATTGGCGACGCCGGTGCCACAAACTACTGGCGAGATATAGCCCTGAGGGCTAATCCTTGTCATCCTCTGTCGGTCGACACGGCCCGACCCGGACTCCGGTCAGGTCACCCGTCTAGCCCAGGATCGGAGGCGAAGAGGTGTGTTGCAAGTCAGGAGGGGGCGGGCTTAGTCCGATCCCGTCACCCCAACTAGCCTCTCAACCTACCCTAGTCATCCTACCCAGACGACACGGGACGCAGCGCACGGCACAAACACGCTGGTGTCCAAGACACAAGTACCTGCCACCACCTCTTGCTTGATTTTTACGGGGTTGTCTCCCCGGTCTGCTTCCTAGTCTATAAATATAAGATTCCCAACATAGAACGTCATACCAGCCTTGCACCTTCTACTCGTTCCCGAACATTCATCTCCCACTCTCAATCCCCTGTCATTCGCATGCCGCATGCACAAGAAAACCCTACACAGGAAAGACTGGCCTGTTCTTAGTCGGCCCAAAACGGACCTTAAGCTCAGCCACCACGTTAAGGTGACAGGCCACGGCTGAGAGTGGGTAGGGACAGTGGGAATCTCGTTAATCCATTTATGCACGTCACTAATTAGATGACGAGGCATTTGGCTATTAAAAAGTTTATTAAGTTGTAAGTATAACTCATTTTGGTCTTAGAAAGTGCCCGACCAGAGGGCTTACAAAAGAATTAATTATTTATTTACAATAAAACGCCTGAGGGCCTGAAAGTAATGCCGCATGTTTAATTTATTCTGAAGTGGTTCTTGAGATCCCCTTCCTCCATCGGGTCCTAGCTGGTAGTTCGAGTTCCGGTTAGTGGTACATCATTGAGTATGGCGGGCTCCCAGGTTCGGTTGGATCCTGGCGGGCGTCCATGTTGATGCTGCCGCCATACATATGCCATAAAGTGGCGGTGGATCGTGCTGCCTCACTTGAGGCGCGAATGGACGCAGCTGGCCTTCTGAGTAAGGTGCTTGTGATGGCGTTAGCTCTCAGCCATTTACCCCTCGCTCCCAGTATTAACGGGGCGAAGATTAATGTTTTGGATGGCCATCGTTTTGCGGCGGCGGCGCGAAACCTCGGATTGTCGTTTACTAGTCTTTTACGATCCCAGCTCTCAGCGAGGCTCCTGGGTCCCTCCCAGCAGATTTGTACGTCGCATATCACCGTTTGATTTTAAGGTAAGTTGATAACCAGGTCAGGCACAATGTACTGGCCATCCGGGTGGTATATTCGGGGCTCTTTCTCTACCGTCCAACCACGTCCCCGCTAGTGGGTTGCGATCTTGTTGACGATCTCGTTGTGCCTGTTAATACGCTCGTAGTGGGTAGTTCTGCAGCCCTGGAGGACATGGCACAGGGATTCCAACCTGTTGCATCCAGCACGGCATCGTCGCAATTTAGGAGTATTAGAAGGGTGGCCCATTGTCGGGAGATTGGCGGTCCTAAGGTGGACCGCCCTGACGAAATCTCGTCCGGTCCAGCCGCGAGGAGGGTTGAAGAGCCAGGAGCGACTGGCCGAATCGCATGTGCATTCTTCAAGGCACTCATCGATCTGATAGAGATTTCCTCGCGCCAGTAGGGATCTGGTTGGCCCCTACCGGACAGCCTCTTGATCTTCTTGAGAAAGTCACAGGCAGGACCCTCGTTGGTAAAAATGGTCCTGGCGTATTCGTCTGAATTGACGAATCTAGAAATTTTTCCTTCTAGTATGTTGGGTATGAAGGACCTCATTTCTGGGATGCCGAGGCCACCGTCCCGTATAGAAGTGTGAAGAAATTGGGACCCTGTGGTGGTTGACAGATGAAGGTACTTCTTGGTGGCTCGGCGAATGAGGCGATCACACTCCTGTAGGATCTCGCCGGTTACGGCGGGACTCTGGAGGCCATAGATGAGTCGGGGGATCAAGTACGTCTTGAGGAGGCAGTATTTCAGGGCTGGTTTCAGAGGGGAGCGGTCCAGATGGAGCAGCCAGTTCGAGAGGTTGTAGACAGTGGGTTTCGCAGCACCGGTCGATCCAAATTGTAGGCCTAAAGAAGCGCTCACTGACGTTTGCTCTTCGGAGGGCTCTGAAGATGAAGGGGTGGCCTACAGTATCAAACGCCTTACGTACATCGAGGGCCACTACGTTGTAGGATTTTCTTTGCAGGCGGCGAAGTTTGATGTAGTGGTGATATTTGCGAGGGTCCCATCGATGGCACAAAACCCTCTCTGTAGGGGTTGTAAGGGGAGGGTACCGGATAAGCGTTTGGCCAGAATTCGATGGAAGAGTCGCTGGAGAGCTGATCCAATAGAGATTGGGCGCCAGTTCGAGGGGTCCCTTCTATCGCCCTCTTGTGGTACCAGTTCTGGATGCTTTCTAGTTGTTTGGGGTTTTTTGTCGGTAGATAGATAGGATATTAAAGATGGCTTCGAGGAGCTCCTTGGGGGCTCGTTTAATTTGCGATATTGTGACCCTATCGGGGACCGGGAAGTGATTGAATGTTTGATATCGTCTTCAGTGATGGGATGGAATACGTCGGTGGTCGTGTCGTTAGCCTCCTGATAGGGTTCGTTATCTTCGGGAGATGGTGATTCGAAGATCCCTCCGTATAGTTCTTCGACGTCGCTTACAGCGGGGCTCACCTCGCCCTCGCAGATGGACCGGCGAAGGATAACACGTTCTGCGAGGCTATTGCGTTTCTTGTTGTAGAGATTTTGTGCCTTTCTATAGGCTGCAGTTCTGCCATGCTTGGCCGTTGGTGGTATAGGAGGCACGGATGCAGGAGGTCTTATGTTGTCGCGTTGGAGGACTCTCAGCGAGCGCGCCGGGAAGAAGTGGGTCATCCAGGTGTTGATGGCGTGTTGTAATTCAGGCTCAGTGCCTGTGAGTCTCACTCTAATAAGTTCTTTGGTCAGCTGGTCGACCTTTGTTTGCATTTGGAGAAGATGTTCCAAGATTTGGATGTCTTCGTTCGGTGGTATATTTAGAGGCCTCTGGGCTTCGGGCGAAGGAAGAAGCTCCTCGCTCCTAGTTTGAAATTGCCCAGCTGGTGTAGGAGGATCGGGCATCTTGTCCTGCGTCTTGTCACTCACACCCATAGTGGGACCGTGGAAAGTCTCCAAACTACGGCGGTGGGGTTCGGGAGTAGCTCCTGTAGGGGAGGTCCTCTTTCTTTTGGAGTCCAGAGCCAGAGTTACGATGGGGGTGGTAGGTGTCCCTCGGGATCGTGCTCTTCTTGGGTGAGGGCTGTCCCAGGGGAGAGGAAAGCATCGATCTTTTGCAGCTCTCCTCCGCCACCCTCTGTGGAGGGAGGGGTTGGGCGCCAGAAATCGGAACATTTACTGAGGGGGTAGGCCTCCGCCTCATCGAGTGAGTAAAGAAACGATGGAAGTAGTGGTATTTCACCGGCGATGTTTCCATCTCCCACTTATGCTACACCTCTCATGTCTGCCGTCCGTCAGATTTCCTCGACCTCTGACCGTTGAGCTGGGCAAAGCTAGCCATCGTACCTGACCCGCTGCCGATAAAGTGTCACCGCCCTTAGGTATTCCGGGCACTCCTCTGAGGTTACCTCGTGTTTGTGGGGCCGTCCTCTCGCCCTGCATGGGACGCAGACCGCCTCTCCCGCCTTCTTCCCACATGTATCACGCTTGTGGCCCTTTTCCCCACAGTGGCCACAGGTCACCTCTTCTTTACAGGTTTTTGCTAAGTGACCAAATTGATAGCACTTGTAACACCTTCTCACATCCATGTATTCCCGGTAGCGATGGGACCTCAAAGTTTCGCTCATAAAACTCCATCATGAGCTTTGCGTCATCCCACGAGTTCTCCACATCATAGACCAGAATTTTGGGTCCTCTATCCGCCGGCTTAGCCGCCACCAAACCTACCTTGTTCGCCGTTGTCGCCCTGATAATTTTAATAACATCCGAAGCCACCTCTACCACCGCACCTACCTCTTTGGTCCTCCGGATTCCATGGACCTTCACCGATCCCAGTCCTGGGAAGACATCCTTCTCGATGAAGGCCTTCACCTCTTCAGAAGTTTTGAGGTCACTGTTACTGTCCTTCGGCTTGATGAGTACCGCCGATCTTGCTGCAACCTGGGGTCCCCCAGTTCCTCCCGCGACTCTTGCAAAGGTCCTCGGCACCTTCGCATCCGGCCTACACACTTGTCCCCTCTCCCGCAGGACTCTGTTCTCGGCAGCGAGCTTCTCATTCTCTATAATAAGGTCTACCAAAATGTTCACGCTCTTGAAGAACTTTTCTTCTACAAACCTACGACTGGCCTTAGTAATTTTGTTTGCCTCGTCGCCCAGAAACGCCATAATGCTGTCCCTCGTCTCTCTTATCTCTGATATTCTGTTGTCGTCCTTATCCGTAGTTGGTTTTTCGGGAGTTCCTTTCTTCTTCCTCTTCACGCTCTTCCTGCTCTCCTCCCCGCCTGTCACATCTGTATCGCCACCAGTCTCCGCACCCCTTGGCGGTGTCCTGGCCAGGCTCGGTCTTATGCAAAAGACCCTGGCTTTCTCCTCCTCTGCCTGCGTTGATCTGGTCTCCTCCTCCTCATCTGCAATATTTAAAACTTTTGTTTTGTTTTCAGATCCCATAACAAAATGTATATTCTTCGTCCCACCGGCTCCCCACCCGCCACGGAGTGCCCACCCGGCGACGTCGGAACCGCAAACTAGCCCGAACACCAGGGCTACCGGTAGGATATAGCCAAAGGCTCACCCTTGCCAACGCTCTCACGCGTTGGCCCAGACGATTGACCCAACCCGGGATCCGGTCAGGCCTCCAGTCTAGCCCAGGATCAGAGGCGAAGAGACGTGTTGCAGCACAGAAGAAGGCAGGCTTAGTCCGAACCAGTCACCCCAGCTGGCCGCTCAAAACCCAGCCAACCTGCCCAGACAACACGGGTCGCAGCGCACGGCACAAACACGACGGCGTCATAGACACGTTTGCCACCACCACTGCAACATATTTTGATTGTTCACGGGAATTTCTCCCCGACCCTAGGCCGTAATCCTCTCCACCACTATACAAGAAACTTAGTGTGTCATTCCAGATTTAAACATAGATAACATTTAGACTTACCTTCCACAGACATGCTCCTCATGCTCCCAGTCACCTCTATGCCCAAGAGTTCCCAGACCTCCTTACTCGAACATGCCTTCGAGAAGTAATTGGCACGTGTTCTAGTTCTTACACTTACATGACCCACATCTACAGTCAAGTCCAAGTTACCCTAAACGACACAGGAAAGGCGGACCCGTTCTTAGTTCAGCCCACACCATGCTATCAGCACGGCATGGACCTTAAGCTCGGTCACCACGACAAGGTGACGGGTCAAGACCGAGTGGGTAGGGACAGTGGGAATCTCATTAATCCATTCATGCGCGTCACTAATTAGATGACGAGGCATTTGGCTAAACAGTATATTTCCTATTATTTTTACAAACTAAAAATTGTGAGTATACGTTTCGGCTACATGGTGTTACCCCACCGTAGGGTAGTATTAAATTAAACCTATTCTAATGATATCCGCCCGGTATAAGTCACGAGATGCCTGGATGGTGGCTGATCCCTTCCTTGGGCGGGCGCTGGCATATGTGTGGGGCGGAGAGGGTGGTAGCTCTGTTGCTGGTGTGCTCCAGGGTTTCGCTTCCACTCTTTGGCCATGAAGCTGCGGTGCATGGTCGACCCCCATCCAGCCCTAAACGACTGCCGAAACCCGAGCTCACAAAGGAGGCGCGAATGCCATCCTCTCAATTTTTTTCATTTACGTATAACTAAGATTAACATTAACAACGATACATAAACATACATTTTACATTCAACAAGGATAGGACA
Source organism: Enochrus cinctus (assembly GCA_033557785.1). Taxonomy (NCBI): domain Eukaryota; kingdom Metazoa; phylum Arthropoda; class Insecta; order Coleoptera; family Hydrophilidae; genus Enochrus; species Enochrus cinctus. The sequence continues at coordinate 10,204 of JAUIMW010001167.1, forward strand.
TATCATGGGCGTCGCGGCGCAGCACTACACTCGGAAAATGACTCTCCACGCACACGACACCCACTGGACGCGCACCACACACACTACTCCGCCATAGGCTCCCTTGGACCGCTCCCTCTTTCTCTTCTTTGGCGTCCTCTCCCCCCATCGATCTTTCTCTCCATATGTTCTTCATGAAATAAGAGTGTATGTGGATCCCCCCCTTGATTGTTCCAGTAGTTATTCGTCTAATCAGGGGGGGGGGACAAATCCCTAGTGTCGAGCACAAGGCAGCGTTCAGATTGCACCAGCTACCCCTTGCCCTCACTATCAAGGGCTGAATCGAGATGTTCTTTTCGGGGTAGCGGTGCCTTACACTAGTAATAAATTCTTCCGTGCCATAATACGCCACCTTTTGCTGGTAAGTTCTACTTAGGGGGAAGGGCGCCGATACGACCGTGTGGTCTCCCTTCGTAAATGTCAAGTCTGGTTTCTTCAGCACGCCCGATGGTTCTCGAATGTGTGGCTCGACCTCTACGAACCAGCCGGTGTTTCTACCATGGCTGGCCAAAAGTTCCACTACAAAATCATGTCGAGCCACCCGCTGCCAGTGCGTTAGGAGACAGGACTACAGTACGTGGCTGAGTGACTCGGTCTTGTTGCACCCAGCCCTGCACCTCCTCGCTTCCGGAGGGTTGCCTATTGTAGGGAGGCAATTTCCCCTCAAATGTACCGCCTTTAGGTGGTCCTGTCCCGTCCAGAAGGGAGGGGGATTCGTTACCCAATTTGAAGCTTCCCCCCTGTATTCAGCGTTGCCTTCTGGACTTCCCGCAATACTGGCGCTCAGAAGCCTACCCCACTCTCTTGATGAACGCTCGGCATCCTTAGGCCACCCCCTTAGCATTTTCGTCAATTTCTCGCGGAGGTGGCCGGTCTCATTGTAAATTTCTCTCATCCCGGGGAAGCCGCTCATGGAGAACTTCTCCAAATGGTTCAGCAGTATCCCCGGTACTCTCCTTTCGTACGACATGATGCCGAGCACGCTCAATCTTCTAGGCGCGTGAAGGTAGGCATTAGGGACGTGCTGATTTAAATGGAGTATCTGCCGGACGTGGCGGCGGACGATCCTGTCGGCGGTCTGTAACATCTTCCTGTGGATCCGGGGTGACTGCAGCTCGTGCAAATGTCTCCCCATCAAGAACGCAGCAATTATATCAAGCTTTTGGTGGGGCTTCAGGGGACTCTTTTTAATATTCTGGCATTCCTCCTCCTGGATCTTTGGCGAGAAAGGGCGAGCTCTCATGTGGTTGTAAGTCAATCCTAGGTATTTGAGCTCGCCCAGGCCCAGCTAGCGAAGAGGGGTGCCCCCAATGTAGAAGTATGGGCTCGTTCTTGCGTACAATTTCTTTCCCTTGGAGACCAGTTCTACCACCATTGTCCGGCACTTCTTCGGGCTCAGGTCTAGTCCCCTCCGCTCCAAGAACCCTCTTGCCAGCTTCAGCAGGTGTTTTGCATCTCCTTTAGTCTCTATCATGAGGAGGAGGCCGTCCGCGTAAGCTATGGATGTTATTTTGGAGTCACCCCATGGAAGCCCCATTTCCTCGGGAAGACCGGAGAGCCACTCGTCCATTATGGGGTTGGACAGTATGGGGGACAGCGGATCTCCTTGCTTGACTCCCCTTTTAATGAAAATCTCTCTTGTTGCCTCGCCACCCATCTCGATCCTCGTGGGTACTTGATTATAATTCTCCATTATGTATTTCGTTGTAAGTTTATCTATCTTGGCCCTTTAGGGCTCGGAGGATCGAGTGATGGGACACACTGTTGAAGGCCTTTTTTATATCTAATGATATTATGGTGTACGGTTTCGTTTGCCTCCTCCGTTGTTTGATCAGTGTGTCCAGGGTGATTCCGTTTGCGAGGCAACCGTCGACTGTTCTGAACCCCCTCTAGAGGGAGCTTATCTGTATTTTGGACATCTGGACGGCTCAGATCTTATTGCACAGCCTCAACATGTGTGAGGCTATCGTGATTGGCCGCCATCGCGTTATATCCTTTCCGCTATCTTTATTTTTAGGAATAAGTATAGTTCTATTCTGCTTCCATGAGTCTGGGATGTAGGACAGGAGGAGCATCAAGTTGTATGTAATTAGCAGTTTCCTCCTGTCCATGCGGCCAATGTCTTGTGCGGTAATGCCGTCCGGACCCGGAGCCCCTGCCTTTGTTGACCTGATGGCTCTGTTCAGCTCCTCTGCAGTTATGGGGGACGCTAGGTCGTTTGGACCCCCCTCTATCTCTTTAAAAGCTCCCTCATCTCTCACGGAATCCTTCTCCAGTAGCTCTCCGTAATACTCTTCGCAGTCAGCGCAGGAGGGCGCCTCCCTCTGGCCCTTCCATGGTTTGTCATCCAGGATGACCTCGATCAGCTTTTGTATATTATGGCGATACATATTCTGCGCCAAGGCGAATGTTTCCCTCCTGCCTGGTACTTTTTCCTTCACACATGGAGGGCGACCCCTTTTCCTTTCACACTTCTTCGGAAGCCAATTCTCCAACCAGGCATCCAACGCGGCCCGTCCGCCTTCCCTGCCTTGCTCACACATCGTGAGCAGGTCTGCTGACGTCCAGGTTTCGGAGGAAGCACAAGATCTCTGTGGGGCGAGCAGATTCCACAATTTCTTCCTGCTCGCCCACCTCGGCAGTGCTCGATGTACCCGCGGCGGGTTGGTCTACTTATGCCGGGTTCTCCACGGGTCCAGTCGGCGACGTTTCAATGGTGCCTGGCGGGTCGTATCTGAAGACCTCGTCTTCAAGTTGTTCTCGGGGAGAGCTGATGTTGTTTTTAGTCAAAGGCGGGTCAATCTCCACCCCGTTTCCTGCCTCTTCTATATCCTCCCGATATGAGGCCACTCGACGCCTATACTCCCGGGATACCTGGGGGGCTACGCCCTCCAGGCCCCCATGGCTCCGCTGTCAGTAAAATATATTATTTTTACATCCTTCGTAAGTTAAATACGTGGATATCTTGAGGATGAGAGCCCCCCAGATCTTCTATTGTTCCACTGTAAACATCTCACGTTTTTATTTCTTCTATGATTTAAACTCGGGATACCTGGGGGGCTACGCCCCCTACGGAACAGCCTGCACCTTGTGGTGTTTGCAGGGTGTCCTTCTTCGCCGCACACCAGGCATTTACTGCTTTCTTTGCAGTCCCTTCTGAGGTGTCCTTCTTTCCCGCAGTTCTTGCAGGC
>JAUIMW010001168.1:0-13428 GCA_033557785.1 Enochrus cinctus
GGAAAAGCTCTCGAGGAGATACGAAACATAGAGGAAGAAACCATCAACACACCTGATAAACTGGTGAGAGAGACAATACGAATATGCGACGCATCAATGCCGAGAAACAGAAAGAGAGAAGCAAACCAAAGACCAGTATACTGGTGGAACGAGGACATCGCCGAAAAAAGAAAAAGCTGCCTAAGGGCAAAACGAAACTCAGCCAGACAAAACAAGAGAAACGACGAAGACAGAGAAGAATGCAAGCTACAATACAAACTCAAGTGGAAAGGACTCCGGCGAGAAATGAATAAAGCAAAAAGTGAAAAGAGGAAGGAACTTTGCTGCAACGTAGATGAGAATTTGTGGGGGCTTGGCAACAAAATAGTGACAAAAAAACTGAAAAAAGAAACAACAAAAATGGACAACAACCTTAGAAATAGAGTAATGCAACAACTTTTCCCCAGAATGCATATCCAGGACTGGGAAGAGGAGATAAATCCCTTCACTGAGAAACAGAGTTGTAGATAGAACAAAACCACGGAAAGCGCCGACTCCAGTCGGAATACCCCCAGAGATAACTAAGATTATTTCGCAGGAAAAACCAGAGATGATACTGTAAGTCATAAACGTCCTGCTGGAAAAAAGGATTTTTTCCAATAGAATGGAAATCGACAAAATTAATATACTAGTGCCGAAACCTGGGAAGCCTTAAGACCTTCCAGGCTCATACAGATCCCTCTGCATGGTAGACAGCTGGGGAAAGATATACAAAGGACTAGTCACGGAAAGGCTCCTGGAAGAAATACAGAACAAAGGAGGACTCTCTAAAAAGCAGCACGGATTTACTAAGAGGAAATCAACGGTGACAGCAACAAAAGAAGTATTCAAAATGGCTACAAAATAAAGGCAACAGCCACAGAGAACAAGAAGACACGTACTAATGGTCACTCAACATTAGAAACGCCTTCGGGTCAGCACAGTGGCAACAAATCATGACAGAACTCACAAAATGGAAGCTGCCATCATACGTTCTAAGAGTCATACAGGACTACATGAAAGACAGATTCGTCACCATTGATAGAGAAAAGTTCCAGATGACAGCGGGAGTTCCACAGGGCTCTAAACTAAGACCACTGCTATGAATGATGCTACGAAGCAGGTATGACTGGGAATTGGTTAATGTCACATAACCCAGATGATGAAGGCCAGAGAAGATCTAGTGAAGGAGCAGTTGTTTAAGATTGCTGGCAGTGTGTAAATTGCCCTAATACAAATCTTTCTGTCAGATCAGAAATTCGATCCATATGTGCTTATTGCTGCATTCAACAGATCGGAGTATGATACTAAAATTTAGCAAAGTAGCAATTAAACCCCCTTATCCTAATCAATTCTAAATCAAACAAAGTCAGTGAATAAGAAACAAGAGAACTTATGTTAAGGTGACAAATTTTAAAAGGCATTTCTAAATTATTATGGAATCTTTTATGTTGTTTTTATTCTCTTCAATAAAGAGATGTTAGGTTGTTGATAGTATAACAACAGTAGATGAATTGATTTCTAATAACAAAAGAAGGAGCTCCAGGGATTGTGGAGGACATGAGATGTTTTTAGCTCTATTTTAGTACAAGGATGTAATGGAATGTCCTCCAGGTGCACTGCTATCTACATACTCCTAAATTATACTCAAAAATATTGATAGCACTCTTAACCAACAAATTTAACTAACATATAACAAATATGTAGTTTGCAGTGCAGTTGGAGGACATTCCATGTCCTCCAGATGCCCTGGTATTTTTACTCTGTTTTAACACAGATTTTAACTGATTTCTAACAATAAAAGAATGATTACCTGGAAGTTTAGATAACATGGAATATCTTTCTACGTTCTTTCTGCTAATGGTGAAACATCAATAAATGAAACATGTATTTAAGCATACCTCCTAGTGGTTCTTTTTTATTGGTAAAAATCAGTTAAAATTCCTGTATTGAAAGACAGTACCTGCATAACATTTCATATCCCCCCCCTCCCAGTGCTTCTTCTTTTGTGTTGTTTTTTTTTTAATTTGGCTTCTGGTATATCGAAAAAATTATAACGTTATATTCAAAACAAAACAAAAATTCCAGCAAAAAATTAAGATTTCCTACCACGCACAAGTTTGAAGACTTAAGAATAGAATAGGAAATAAACTATAAACTCCCTTTCAATATAGAGTTGTTTGATTTGATTTCTCACCAAACCTCCTGGTGCTTCTTCTTTTATTGTTATAAATCACTAAATATCTCTATAGTGAAATAGAATAAAGATCAATATAAAAGAATGAACACCAATAGGTCTGGGGGACGTGGAATAGTGTGTAGTGCTATTTACATACTAGCCACAGGTGTAAACATCTCAATATTGAAATAGAGTGATAAAAAAAGGATCATCAGAAAGTGGACTATCATCAGGTACTCTATTATCTATGTAAGTTGCAATGTACTCAGTAACTCTGGTACTCTGCTTACTTCAATTTGTAGTATGTAGTTATAGTCTTTCTGATATCTCCTAATGTTCTTTTTTGTTGTTTTCTTGACATCATTTATTTATTTTTTATTGATCAAAGGATGGAAGCCGAGTACCTGGAGAACATTCCATGTATTCCAGTCTCCCTGGTACTCATTCTTTTATGTTGTTTTTAGCTCTACCATAATTCAAGTATGTTAACTGATTTTCAGTAATAAAAGAAAGAACACCAGGGGATCTCTCGATTTCCTCCTTCCTTTCTGTCGGTTTGGTAATGATCTCTAGACTCCCTGGTGCTCTTTCTTTTGCGTTGTTTTTAGTTCTATTTTAATACAGGGGTGTTAACGTGGAATATCCTCTAGATACTCCACTTTCTACGTTTTTTCTGTTGATGACAAAACAGCAATGAAGAGTGTTATTAATATTTTAGACAGCAGTAAACTTCGAGGACATTCCATGTCCCCCAGACCAAAAGAAGGATAATTACACATGGAATATCCTTCAAGTAGTCCGCTTTCTACATTCTTACTATTGATGGTAAAACACAAATAAATGAAGAGTATTAATAATGTTTATTCACTCCAATTAGTAGTACGTAGATAGCATTATACCTGAAGGACATTCCATGTCTTCTAATTTCCTTGGTGCTTATTCTTTTACGTTGTTTTTAACTATATTTCAATACAGAGATATTAACTCGTTTCTACAATAAAAAAAATGGCAAATGGGAATGTTACTGTTATTTTTATTGGTGACAAAACACAAAGAGTGTTATACATGAAATGCCCTGCAGGTACTACTACCTTCATATTACTGATTGTTCAAAAATATTCATGATATCATCTATTTGTTTATGTTTTATCATCAACAGAAAGAATGTAGACAACAAAGAACTTCGAGAACATTCTACATTTACACATCAATTGCTACTCCATGTCCCCTAGACCTCTTGATGTTACTTCTTTTGTGTTGTTTGTGCTCTCTTTCAATATAGAGATGTTTACTGATTTTCTAGGGAATCTAGAGAACATGTAATGTCCTCCAGATACTCCATTTTCTACATTCTTTCTGTTGAAAATGTCCAGATAAAGAACTATTCTATGCTATGATCTATCAGTATCAGTATCAGAATTATTTCTATACATCTATATTAATCTGCTTCAAATTTTATAATTATAAAAATCAATATATTAATCTCATAATTGATGTAGACATATTGATACGTCTTAATTTATTTGTGTTTTTTATCATTAACAGAAAAAATCTAGAAGGGCATTTAATATCATCTAAATCACCCTGGAATACAAGTAATGTTGATGTTCTATCATCAACACAAAGAACATAGAAAGCAGAATAAAAAAAACACTGTAAAAAGAGTATCTGGAGATCTAAAGGATATTGAATTCCATGTCCTCCAGACTATCTGGTGCTCCTTCTTTTATTGTTAGAAGTAAATAAACATTTTATTGAAATAAATTTAAAAAAACAAGATTAAAAGAATGAACATCATTCCATGTGTCCCAGACCTAACTTCAATACAATAATGTTAAATGATTTCTGACAACAAAAAAGGATTACCAGGGGGTCTGGGGGACATGGAGTGTCCTCCAGGTACTAGGTTTCCTACGTCCTTCCTATTCATTGACAAAATATAAATAAATTAAAGAAAAAAAAAAGAAGAACATCAGGGGATCTGAAGGATATGATATGTCCTCCAGGTATTTTAGTATTTGTGTACTCTTAGTTGATTTCTCACAGATCATTAGTGCTTCCCACCAGGAACTTTGGGGGACATGGAATGTCCTTCAAGTACACTGCTATCTACATACTACTGAATTATCTACATAGAAATGACCTTTATTTATTTGTGTTTTGTCACCAACAAAAACAACTTAGGAAGCAAAGTAACTAGAGGACATTTTTCTTTATTGTTGAAAATCAGTTAACGACATTAAAAAGGGCGAGCAGAAAGTCTGGGAGATATAAAGCAGTGTGTAAATTAATGCGAACACATTGCAACGTTCAAAATTTCATTGTTTTTTGCAGCTGCCAGCCCATGTATGTCATTTTGTTTCACAGTTCGGACAGGCGGTGAGTAATAAGACGTGCCATGCCAAAGACAAAGCGTTGTATTTTGGTTATTTTCTGAATTATTATATTTTTGGTGAAGTTGGACTGTACTAGATTTTAATTTTTCAAGATAGATATTACTCCCAAAAAGTACACTAAGATTGTCCTTGAGTGAACACACATCAATGACTCAAGTCAGTTTAGGAACACAAGAGACACTGGGAGTATTGGAGTGAAGAAAAAAGGAAATTCTGGAAGAAAAAGAAAGACAACAGCAAGGGATGAAGCTTTTTTAATAAGGAAAAATAAATTAAACCCTAGAAAAGCAAACTAAGAAGTTTAGCTAAGTCTGGAATTTTTATTCATGATTCCACTGTTTGAAAACGACTGATAGAAGGTGGAAACAACTCAAAAGAAACAGTTGTCGACTACTCCTGTGATGAAAAAACGATATTTGGCCAAAAATATGAGAACTGGACTGGAAGATTGAAGAGCCATTTTTTAGTACAAGAGCAGCAATCTCGTTAGAAAAAGTAAAAAAAAACTTTAAAGAATATGTTCTGGGGTTGTTTCTTTATAAAGGTGCTAGGTCCCTTGTGCTAATCGAAGGTATGATGCACTCAAAAATACAAAGACTTATTAGATCAAAGATTGGAAGCTAAAGTAAGAAAAGTTGATGCCAGTGTTCAAGCAGTTTTTAAGATTTTTAAACACCAATTAGAAGTATGTAAACAGCAATGCACATGGAGGACATTCCATGTCCCCCAAACCCCCAGGTGTTCCTTCTTTTACTCTTTTTCAATATAGAGTTTAATGTTCTAACGATAAAAGAAGGACCTCCAAAGGGTTTGCGGAACAAGGAATGTCCTGCAGGTATTCCATGTTCTACGTTCTTTATGTTTATAGTAAAACATCAATAAATTGTTTTAAATTTTATTCAAATATAGAGACGTTTATTGATTTCTAACAAAAAAAGAAAAGACATGGAGCGTCCTCCCGATATTCTGCTATCTATTTTCTTTCTATTGATGGCAAAACACAAATGAAGAGTGTTATCAATATTTTTATGCATTCTTTACTAGTATATAGATAACAGTGTGCCTGGAGGTTATTTGATGTATCACAGATCCTCTGGTATTTCCTCTTTTGCGTTTTTAGTTAGCTGATTTTCAACAATAAAAGAAGGATCACTAGGCAGGGACATAGAATGTTCTCCAGGTACTGCTTTTCATGTCAATTAGTAGTATATTTGGAAGGCATTTAATACCCTCAGACAGGTGGTTCTGCTTTCGTCTAGTTTTTCATATATTATATATTCTGCTGTCTATGTTCTTTCTGTTGATGGACAAACAAATAGAGAATATCAATATTTTTGTGCATCAATCAGTGGTATGTAGACATCTATGCGTCTAGAGGACATTCTATGTCTTCCAGAGTCCCAGGTTGTCCGTCTTTTATATTATTAAAAGTTATCATCTCTATATTGATATAAAGTAACGATCACCAAGGTGGTCTGAGGAGGATATGGATTGTTCTTTATATGCAGTGCTATCTACATGCTACTTATTGATGCACAAAAAAATGATAAAATCCTTTATTTGTCACCAATAAAAATAACTTAGAAAGTAAAGTACCTAGAAGTCCCTCAGAGTTTTTTATTCCTGACATAACATTATATAAAAAGAGAGTATCGTGAAGTGCCCTCCAGGTACACTGTTATCTACATACTGGTAATTGATGCATAAAATACAGATAACACTCTTATATCACCAATAGAAAAAACGTAAAGAGTACCTGAAGAACATTCCATGTCCCCAGACCCTCTGGTGTTCCCTCTTTTATTGTTAAAAATGGCTAAATATCTCTATATTAAAGGAGTGTAAAAGACCTTCTATGGGGTTTGGAGGACACGGAATGTTCTATAGGTACTCTACTTTCTACGTTCTTTTTATTGATAGCAGTGTTATTAATTTTTTTATGCATCAATTACTAGTATGTAGATAGTAGTGTACCTAAAGGGCATTCCATGTCTCCCAGGTGCAAATAGAGAATATTATCAATATTTTTGTAGATGTATATAGGAATGCTCTTGGAGAAAATGAAATGTCCTTCAGGTACTCTATTTTCTAGGTTCTTTTTGTTGATGACAAAATACAAATAAACGAAGAGGTGTCGATAATAGCAAAGTTGTTTACAATTGAGAATGTTATCTAATGAAAATCCTTTTATGTCTTTAACACAATTAAAAAAAGAAATGTCTATTTGGAAGAAAACTTGTTAAAAATCTTATTCGTTTAACCCTAAGTACACTAAGAGCACAATCAAATGGTGGAGGAAACATCAAGGCGTGAAGATGTATTTCTGGTTTTGAAGATGGACTACTATTTAAAATTGAAAGTATAATTGATAGATTTATCTATTTGCATTTTTGGACAACCAAATGATTCTTTTTGCTAAAGAAAATATGTCCCTGGGATGGATTTTTCAGCATGATAATGATCCTTAGCATTCTGCTGCTGCTCATAAAAAATGGCTGTGGAGTAGCTAGAGGACATTACATGTTATCCAGACTACCAGGGAGTTTGGGGAACATAGAATATTCTATAAACATACTACTAAATAATGTACGAAAAATGATACTACTCAGAAAACATTCCATTTGGGGCCATGGATATGGATTTATTTTATTGTTGAAAATCAGTTAACATCCCTGTACTGAAATAGAGCGAAAGAAATTATTTTTACTCGTCAGTTACTAGTTTATAGACAGCAGTGGTCTTGGAGGACATTCCATGTCCCCCAGACTTCCCAATGTGATTCTGTAATTTTAAACAAATAAAGCAGATTTTCTTAAACTGTGGGTGAAAGCACAATAATTCAATTACAATCACATTTTCTCAAATTATTATTTAATGATCATGGATAAATGTCTCAATAAAAATAGGGTTGACAATTCTGTGATTTGTAACGTAACAAATAAAAAAGAAAATATGATGAATCTAATTTGCAATATGGGTTTACATTCAATATTCACTACGATAAAGAACAATTGGTATACTTAATTTGTAAAGAACTTTTGGCAACAGAAAGCATTAATTCAAATAAACCAAACAAATATTTTGAACGACTTCTAAAAACATCAAATAGAGAAAATTATGTAAGTGATGATGTAAAAACAACATACAAAATAATATTGCGACATGGAATGCCCTTTAGGTACTTTGTTTTCTACGTGAATGCCCAAAACACCAGAAGATCTGAAGGATATAAACTGTTCTCCAGGTACTTGGAGTACCTCGAGGGCATTCAATGTCTTCTAGATCTTTCTGGTCTAGAAGACAAGGAATAATAATGTTCTACCATCAATATTAACAAATTTATTTGTATATAACCTTTTTTTTTGCTGAAAATCAACTGACATCCCTGTATTGAAATATAGTTAAAAACAACACATAAGAGGGACAACAGAGGATCTATGAGACATCAAATATCTTCCAGGTATACCTCTGTGTAAATATAAGAAAGAACGTAGAAAATAGGTGTTATGCAATGTCCCTAAGATGCCCTGATGATTTTCATTTTATTGTCAGAATTCAGTAAGATCTTTATCTCAAATAGAATGAAAACAACACAAAAGAAGCACCAGTAGGCCCTCCAGGTATTCCATTTTCTACGTTTTTTTTGTTAATAGCAAAACACAAATATCAATATTTTTGTACGTTAAGTCAATAAAAAAAATGTACATCATTAAGTAATATAAAGACGGAAGTGCCCTTAAAGGAAATTCAATAGAATGCCCTTCAGGTACTCTGTATTCTAGGTTTTTTTGTTGATGATTAAACACAAATAAATTAAGAGGTATCAATATTTTTGTACACAAATACTGAAATATCTGGAGGATATTTCATATTTAATGATTTTTATAATTATAAAATCAGACACAAATTAATATAGATATATAGAAATAATTATGAATACTCAGTTGTTTTGTAATACAAATATAATTTTTTTATATGGACATTTTCAACAGAAAAAAACGTAGAAAGTGGAGTACCTAGAGGACATTATATGTCCTCCATGTTCCTTCTTTTATGTAATAAAAAATGAATAAACATCTCCATATTGAAACGGAGTAAAAAACAACAAAAAAAAAAGAACATCAGGAGGACTGGGGACATGAAATGTCCTCCAGGTGCACTGCTATCTTCGTACTTTTGCTGCTAAAAAAATCTTAATGCTCTTTAATTTATTTGTTTTTTATCAATCAAAATGATGAACGTTTCTTCTTTTGTTGTTAAAAATTTGTTGCTGAAAATGAGTTAACATTTCTATATTGTGATAGAGTAAAAAATAATATAAAAGAATTAGCACCAAGGGAGTCAGGAGGTCATAAAATGCACTATTTACATATTATTAATTAAGGTGAGAAAAACTTTACAGATCTCTCTCTCACTCTCCATTTATAAGTGTTTTAGTATCAAGAGAAAGAACGTAAAAATCTTAGCAGCTGAAAGATATTTGGAGTGGTGTGGGGAACATGAAATGTCCTCCAGGTATTACACTTCCTACATTCTTTCAATTGATGGTATTACAGCAATAAATGAAGTGTTATCAATATTTTTATGCACCATTTACTAGTATGTAGGCAGTAGTGCATCTAGGGGACATTCCATGTCTCCCTGAACCCCAGGTGTTCCTTTTTTTACGAAGAGCCTCCCCGTACTCCACTTTTTACGTTCTTTCTAGGTAAATCTGCTTATAATTTTATAATTACAAAAATCAGTAAACATCCTTATATTAAATTAGAATAAAAAACAACATAAAAAGAACACCAGAAGGATTGATGTACAAAAATATTGATACCTCTTCATTTATTTATGTTTAATCACCAACAGATACATAAAAATACTAATAACACTTCTATAAATAGAAAGAACGTAGAAAGTGGAGTACCTGGAGAACATTCCATGTCCTCAGACCCTTTGGTGTTCCTTCTTTTATTGTCTAATTTCTTAATATCTCTATATTGAAAGAGAGTTAAAAAACAATACCCTCTAGGGGCTTTGGAGGACATGGAATGTTCTTCAGGTACTCCACTTTCTACGTTCTTTCTATTGATAGTAGTGTTATGCATCAATTACTAGTATGTAGATAGTAAAGTACCTGAAGGTTATTCCATGTCTGCAAATAGATAATATTGTCAATATTTTTATAGATTAATCAGTAGTATGTACATAGGAATGCTCTTGGAGAAAATTCAATGTCCCTGACTCCCTGTTACTCTTTTCATGGTGTTTTTTTTTATTTTGCTTTTTACGTTCTTTGTGTTAATTGTAGAACATTAACATTCCTTGTCTTCTAGACTTTCAGGTCAGGAGGATTTATAAGACATGAAATGCCCTTTCAGGTACTCTGTTTTCTAGGTTCTTTTTGTTGATGACAAAACACAAATAAATGAAGAGGTATCGATAATAGTAAAGTTGTTTATAATAGTGAATGGTGGACAATATGCCAACAAGCAACCGACAGAAGGTTGAAAATGTTATCTAATAAAAATCCATTCATGTCTTTAACACAATTAAAAAAAGAAATGTCTATTTGGAAGAAAACTTGTTAAAAATACTATTTGTTTAACCCTAAATACACTAAGAGCACAATCAAATATGGTGGAGGAAACATGGAGGATGTTTTTCTGGTTTTGGAGATGGACTATTATTTAAAATTGAAAGCATAATTGATAAATTTATCTATTTGCATTTCCTTTTGCTGAAGAAAATATGTCCCTGGGATGGATTTTCCAACATGGTAATGATCCTAAGCATACTGCTCCTGCTCTTAAAAGAATGGCTGTGAAGTACCTAGAGGACATTACATATACTCCAGACCACCAGGGAGTTTGGGAGCATAGAATATTTTCCAAGTACACTGCTATCTACATACTACTAAATAATGTACAAAAAATGATACTACTGAGAAAACATTCCATTTGGGGCCATGGAAAATGCATGTTTTATGCATCAATTGCTAGTGTGTAGACAGCAGTGGACCTCCTGATGTTCCTTCTTTTATATTGTTTTTTACTCTCTTTCAATATAGAGATGTTTACTTTCTACGTTCTTTCTATTGATTGAATTACAGCAATAAATGAAGAGTGCTTTTAATATTCGTACGCATCAGTTACTAGTTTATAGACAGCAGTGGTCTTGGAGGACATTCCATGTCCCCCAGACTTCCCAATGTGATTCTGTAGTTTCAAACATATATAGCAGACCTTCTTAAACTGCGAGTGAAAAGCATCACATTTTCTCTAATTATTATTTAATGATCATAAATAAATTTCTAAATAAAAATAGGACTGACAAGTCTGTGATTTGTAACGTAACAAACAGAAAAGAAAATATGATAAATCTAAATTGCAATATGGGTTTACATTCAATATTTACGACGATAAAGAACACACGATGTGCTTAATTTGTAAAGAATTTTTGACAACAGAAAGCATTAATTCTCAAAATTACAACGGCAATCGAATATTAAACATAATCAAAGAAACCAAAAGAATATTTTGAACGCCTTCTGAAAACATCATATAGAGAAAAGGCATTTTTTGAACATTATGTAACTGACGATGTAAAATAATATAAAGAATGATATTAGGAATGTGTGGGACATGGAATGTCCTCTAGGTTGTTATCAAAAACAACACAAAAGAGGGATCACCAGGGGATCTATGAGACATGAAATACCTTCTAGGTACACTGCTGTGAAAATATTAGAAAGAATGTAGAAAATAGGTGTTCATGGAAGTCACGCAATGTCCCTAAGGTGCCTTGGCCAATCATTACACACATTATTTTATTGTTATAAATCAGTATACATCTATATTGAAATAACGTAACATAAAAAAATGATATCAGGAATTCTGGAGTCATGGAATGATGTAAAAAGATTATCTAGAGTTTCAAGGGACTTTGAATTTGTTTGTGTTTTACTAACAACAGAAAGAACGTAGAAAATGGAGTACTTGGAGGACTGCCTGTACACTTGGAGACATGAAATGTCCTTCAGGTACCCTACTATCTATATCTCCTGGTGGTCCTTATTTTATTTTCTATTTCTATATTGAAATGTTTACTGGTTTTTGCGTTGTATTTTGGTTGTTTCTTGAACTATTAAATTTTTGGTTAATTAACTGAACTTGGGCTGTACTAGATTTTAATTTTTGAAGATGGATATTACTCCCAGAAAGCGCACTAATATTGTTACTTTGAGTGACTCAATCATCAATGACTCAACCCAATTTAGGAGCCATAAATAAGATATTGAAGCAAAAAAAAAGACCCTGGGACTATTGGAGTGAACAGAAAAGGGAATTGAAATACAACAGCAAGGAATGAAGCTTTTTTAATAAGGGATAGTAAATTAAACCCTAGAAAAACAAGCTAAGAACTTCCGCAAACTTAGCATACTTTGAAGTTGAAGGTGGAAGAAAAACAGCGAGACAACTCAAAAGAAACAGTTGTTGGCTAATGAAAAAATATGAGAACTGGATTGTCGGACGACCAAACAGTTCAACATCCTTTAAAGAAGATCTTCTCGGGCTGCTTTTCTTATAAAGGTATTAGATCCCTTGTGCCAATCGAAGGTATTATGAACTCTATAAAAAGATATCTTTTTACTTACAATTTATAGTACTTAGATAGCAGTGTACCTGAAGAACATTCCATGGCCTCCAGGTCTCTATCCTTCTTTTGTATTGTTTTCAATTTATTTGATATTGAGATGCTTACTGATTTCTAATAATAAAATAAAAACCACTAGAGCATCTGAGAGGAATTGCATGTCTTCCAGGGACACCTGTTTTCTACGTTCTTTCTGTTGATTGTAAGACGACAATAAATGAAGAGTGTTATCAATATTTTTATGCATCAATTACTAGGATATAGATAGTAGTGTACCTGAAGGGCATTCCATGTTCTCCCACTGGTACTTCTTTTTCTACGTTCTTTTTGTTGATAGTAAAACACAAAACAAATATGATCAATATCAATAACAGTGCTCTTTAAGGAAATTCAATGTCCTTCACAGTTCCTGATACTCTTTTCATGGTGTTTTTGTTATTCTGCTTTTTACGTTCTTTGTGTTGATTGTAGAACATTAACATTCCTTGTCTTCCAGACTTCCAGGTCAGGAAGATTTATAAGACATGGAGTGCTTTTCAGGTAATCTGTTTTCTAGGTATTTCCCTGTCAACCCCATTTTATATCTTTCGCTAATCTCTGGGTCCCTTAGTCTGTATGTTTTGATTATTGCTATGTATCTCCCCTAGTTCTGCGTTTGGGTTTTCCATTCTTTCTGCTCTATCATCTTTGTAATGACCATGTAGTGATTACTATTAACTTCTGGGCCTCTTCTAACCCTTGTATCCATCACCGATCTTTTGTTTTCCCTTCCATTAGTATGTAATCTATTTTTGATCTTTCCTGCCCACTCTCTACCTCTCTCGTGTATGTATGTATGTCTTTGTGCTTGTAAAATGTGTTTGTTATCCACATATTATTCATGGTACAGAAGTCAATCATTCTACTACCATTGCTGTTTCTTTCCCTTGTGTTCCTGTCCTCTCTACTGTTAACTGTATCCAGAAGAGGTCCTTGTTTTCTGCTGCATCGTCCTCATTAGGTCCGTAACAATAATAATCCTTTTGGTTGTTCTCTCTATTGTCTTCAAGCTCACACTTAGGATCCTCTTAGGCCACGTCCTTCACTCCATCACTTCCCTTTCCATTCCTTTATTCACCAAACAGGCTACAGCGTTTGTTTTCATTGTTCCACTATTTCTTTTTTTTTGTTTCTCTTACAGCCAGTAAGTCA
>JAUIMW010001169.1:0-13424 GCA_033557785.1 Enochrus cinctus
TATTAATGCAATTTGGTGGCAGATAATATTGAATTATACTATTAAGTTATAATCGAACCTGCTAGTATTACCCCATTTTCTCTAACACCGATTGATTGCATGATTACATTTGTAGAACTAAGATTTCTGATTGTGGTGTAGCCAAGGTTCATGATGTTTCGAATCACTGTTTGGTTTATTGCATTATTCCGCATCCTTTCGGATAGAACACCTTTGTTACGCACGCTTTTTGATGTTCGTAATTTCACTACAACTGCAACGAGAAGAAATTTTATCTTAACAATTCTTTCAAAAGTAAAAATATGACAGCTTTCTGAATATTGTGGTTATATGACTTCCATAAGTTAAATTATCATCAATTTGCAGCCCAAGAAATTTTGTCGGCTCCAAATACTTCATAGTTACGTCATTTGTTGCAGATATAACTCCTCAGCAAACCCCAGAAGGGAAGAACTTAGTCTAAAATTTATGCAATGAGGCTTAGAAGCAATGATCACTAATTTGTTGTCCAACAACCATTGATGAATAATACAAAATCTTCCATAACATTGTGAAATTAAATATTTCAGCTTCTCAGCTGAAAGCACGATGTTCGTATCTTCAGCATAGCTAACTATCTTGACATTTTGCTGATTGCAAAATGAAGTTAATATGTCATTTGTAAAAATTAAGAAGAATCCAAGGTTCTGAATGTAGATACATGGGTTCTATTATACAGCTAATGCACGTTTTAATTATAAAAGAGGTATTTCATCATAGCCAAAGCTCTTCTTGATTTTAAAGTTTTTTACCATGCTTAAAAGTTCAGTTTCTGTTACAGGATACAAATACAAAAATAGTCTCACTAATATTTTCAATTTGCACAGAATTAGTTGTTGTATTGTGAATTGTAAATCTGCCAGAGTTAGCAAAAAATGTCTTCGCAAAATATGCCTTTTAGGCTTTTGGTTTTCCTTTATTTATTATATCTCAATCATATCATATTTTAAAATAAATACACGAAGCGCGCACACATGGAAACACGAGACACAAAGAAAATCAAAGGAATTACGACTAAATTTTTATTTTGAACACCGGTTCTTAAGAAATTTTTTAAAATGTATTGTTTAAGTACCTCGCCAAATGACATAATTCTCTGCTATAGTCTCTCGTTACTGTCTTCAGCACCTCTCCCCTACGGTTGGTTAACTTACATTTATGTGAGATGCATGAGGAAACAGATGCATTTTTTGTTTATCTCCATTGCATTAAACATTATTCATAATTCTTGCTTGTATATTGTTGTTTATCTGTTTATTTTGAATTATTTTTAATATTAAGAGATTTGCAATAAATTTACTTATTCATTATTTGCGAGAGAGTGACGGATGGAAAACCGTATTTTGAGCTACTCAAAATTTTATATATATGTTTTTTTTTAAATAAAATCATATGTTTGTGTAAGTCACAGTTATTAACAAATACATTTTAAATACCAATTAAATGTACAGTTATGACTAATAAGTGTAATATTTTGTTTCTCAGGGATCAGCCTAACAACATAAAACGAGAACTCAATCAAATTTACATTGTTCATATTTCTATGACGATTGTTCAAACGCCATTTCTGCACTAAAAATAAAATAATGCTTTTTGGAAACCAAGTAATTATGTGTAAATTTACAATGTGTTTCTTTAAACTGTTTTTCCCACACCTTACTTGAATACATCTACAATGAAAGTAAGATAAAATCATGTTTTTAAACGAAAATCAGCAACCATTTTTACAATATTTTCGACCTGGCATTTCAGTTGATTTAATTTATTTTATAATTACATTATAGAGAACACAATTAAATTAAATTTGTTTAATTATAAAATTAATAATATGCATTTTTAGCTCTAATTTCTCTTGGCATGTATTTTCCTTGCCCTATTTTATAATATCAAACATGCTTCCTCATGCTCCAATGAGTTTTAGGCCTATCAGAAATTCTTATAAGTGCATCCTTTGTTACTGATTGAAATTTAAATCAATTAAAGGCTCCATTAAAAAAACCTTGTTGCAAATGAGGCAGCTTGTGGTTCGGTTAGTTATTTCTGTGATAACTTCAGTCATATCAATGTATCTCACATTATCAAAAAAAATATCTTCAACATGTTTATTCACCTTTTCAGGGTTGATAATTTCTAAATAACAAAGTTCCTTTCCAGCAAATTCTTCACATTCCTGTCATCATCTGGACAGGAAATGCTCGATACCTCCAGAAAAAAGTCAGTGTACATAGGTAGAAAAGCATTGTCTGATTTAAATTGACCGGCCAAATGGTGACCAAATGTCACCCAGGTTAAGCAAATGCAGGAAAGTGATTCCTTATTATTTCGAAGAGCCGCAACAACGCTCCATTCATTAATACTGCTGCAGACCTTGCCCGTACTCTCTCCGACACCCCTCCATTAACTCGGTAGATCTGACACGGGGACCTGTAAACCCTATTCAGAACACGTCCCAGAGGTGTCTTGATTATTGTAGTTGCGCTATTCACACCATCTGTCGCCCACGTTTTTTCGTTACCTGACTGTACAGCAGCCTGCTAGGACACATGAGGGTGCGTATGGGTCCCCCGTAATATGAAACGATTATTTTTCAAGCTTATATTGATCGCATTTCTCTCCCGTCGAACAATGTACTAATTCCTTTCGGTAATGGCTTTCGGTAAGATTTAATTTTCAGATAATATTTTATTTATTCCACGTATGTACTTCATTATGCATTTACGTAGCTGTTTTGCACACCTGTTTATGTATGTGTAAAAATAACATAAAAAGCTTCTTTAAAATTAAGAATAAAGAAACTAGGGGCCGTAAAGGAATGAGTGGATAATTGTCGCTTCAAAATCCACCGTAACGTAAGTCAATTTCACGACCGCCTATTACTTATCCGGGACTATAGAGAAGTCAAGTGGGTATATTGTACCTGAGTGAGGTACCATTGTGAAAGAGACACCACATTTTATGGCCCAATAAGGCTGCCAGATGTTAAACACTCGTTGAGTGGTACCTCCCACAGTGGTCAGGTAGTACGAAACCGAAAGTAGGTACCATTGTAGAACTGACAGGTATTAATAACAGCAATTGAAAGAACCGAACAAAATAAATCTGCGAATAATTTCTAATCAGAAATTAAAGCGATTTACTCCTGTGCTTATGCAACCACTCAACGTTCATTCACTAAACACGGGACTAGGCGCCGCGGCGCGCGATTCACTCACAGGATTTCACGTACACACGCAATACGCAAACAATAGTAGATCCTCGTATGACTCGTCTTATTAATAAATTCTGTCGTTGTGCATGTCGTTAGGAGAGAAACAGATTAAAATTATTTGGAATAACAAGCAATAAAATTTTCGGCAAAGAGTGGAAAAGACGGGAAAACTTCGTCAGATTATTAAGTTATCTTTATGGATTGTACCGAGTGGGTACAGAGAGCGAGATCTTCCTTCTCCCCTGCACATCTACAGTATCGGCCAGGCAAAACCTTTTCGTGATTCAAATCTCAATTCGGACCGCACGCGTCAATTTGATATCGGGCATCAGATTTGGGGGCGGTGAATTCCGAACGTTCTCTCTCATCCGTTGGGACGACGACGTCCGACGTCGGCCCGCGTACTTAGGTAGGAAAAACGACGGCGCACGCCTTGGTGGTGGGGAGACGCCCGACGCGAGGGAGGGACGTGCGATCACGGCAGTTTGGTACAGCGGCTGCCGCGTGTTGTAGTTGTTAGTTTGCCATGGTGGCGCGCAGTGAAAGCATGTTTGGTTGTTACGACAGTTATTCGTATCGACTCTGGAGTCTAGCCAACGTGTGGAACACCTGTCAGTGTGAGTAGTTTTCACTGTTGCATCCCAAAAAGAACGAGTTAGATGTCAGAGTCGCGAGTCCCTAGCTTTTTTTGGTTGTCTTTAAATTTTGGTTAAAATCGTAAACAAATGAGTGTTTCTTTTATTGTTATGCCGAACCTGGAATTGTGAAGTCAGTTTTCTCGGAAGCCAGTTAAAAGAGTTTTGAATTAATAGGCTGTTAACGCACGTGTTCCCATGCTCTCGAAACGATAAGTCTTGAGAACAAAACAGCGTTCTTAGAGTCAATTGCTCTGTGTCAACACAGTTCAGAAAGTTGAGGTTAACTGGAGAGGTCGAGTGGTGTGCCGCTTCTTTTATTGTCTGGAAACAAACTGAGGATGGTTTGTCTATGAAGTCATTTTTAAATTGCTGGGTTAATTTTATTGGTGTTTTTCGCGGATAGAGCGTAGCAGGTGGTTTTGTACCTGTTTGTTTACACCTGTAGGAGGTGCTTAAGATCGGGTCAGGTGGAAAGGAGGTGCTTGCTCCGACCTCAGACACTATTGGACGGGTTTTACCTGTTCCGATCTCGCACCTGCTCAGTACTTTTACCTGGGTTTTAAGGCGGGCTTATAACGTGTTTTGAGCCATACTTTGCTTTGGTACTTATTTTTTAAAACAATTGATGCTTTGCTTTATTAGTATGTGCGTACCCTTAATAACTAATGCAACCTTAGAAGTTTTGTATTAAGTAAATGTTTTGGTGCTTGATGGGTTCGCTTATGTTTTGTTACCGTTAAATTTTGAATGTAGCACACTTAAGAAGTTGTGTTTTTGTTTGAAAAACGAAGTGGGGGGGCTGTAATTTATGCACGTTTCCAATAAATATTTTTATTATTAGTACAAATGACCCAAATGCTTGCACGTTGGTGGCAAAAAATAGTTCGCAGGAAAAACAAACCAAGTTGTTTGATTCTAATTTATACCCGGTTTAACTACTAAATTGGCCCACCTGCTCTGTTGAGATACAGTGGGCGCCATCTAGCGGTAGCTATGTGAATACTAAAATTTATTGCCGTTTGGTTACGTTTTATTCAAATACTCATTTTTTTGCATTATTTCATTTAACTTAAATTAAAAGAAACAGCATTTTTTGTAATCGAAATTTAAACAATTTTTATTGCTTAATCATTCAAATTTAATAGAGCTAAAACGTCTAACCGCTAATGAAATTCTGTGGAAATCTATCTTATGGTTTTCCTCGTTTTTCCGAATATATTAACAGAATTTTTTAAACAAAATTCAAATAAAAAAAAAGTTAACTTATTATAAATTGTGTGCGTGGTGATAATAAAGGAAACACGAAACTTAGGTCAAGGGAAGCGTTTCAAACAGATTGAATTATCACGTAAACAGCAAATATTTGAGATGTAAACTAGCCATCAACGTTAAGATATTAATTATAAACAGTCTTTGTTCTGTGTTTGAATAGGTTGACGAAAATTAGTTGGCTGCAGTACTCAACATTTATTTTTTTAAACTTTATATTTTTGTTTAAATAATATTATCAAAAACGGAAGGTTTTCGTCACTGAACTTTACTATCTCCAATTTTAAAGCAGGAACAACAAAAAAATGTTGGGTTCTAACAGGTAGAATCCCAGTTATTTTTAACTATAAATTAAGGGGTGGGATTTTCCAACAAGAAATTTTTTACTCGTACATTTATGCTCAACCTTTTTGTGTGATGAATATTTATTTTTGATTCAAAAGTAACCTTGTCACTACACTTTTCTAAATCAATGTATTGGCCTATTGACTTTATCAAAGGTCAAACGTAAAAAATCTTTGGTGTAATAATCACAAGTGTGTTAAGTAAACATATCTCGACTATAAACAAAAAAATGCCCTCGCACTAAAATCGTAGTTTATGTAAAGCGCCGAAATATTGGGGCTATTCCAATTTTTTGCGATTATACATAATTTATTAATAACAAAACTCTGTCGGAAAGAAAGCAGTTTGTTTGGAACTGCAATCCCAGCCGTCTTATTTGCGCAATTAAGACTCACTTTTCTTATCTCCTTCAAGTCACCTAGGACTTCGACCTCTTGTACAGCAAACACAACCATCCGTGTTTTTGTAATTAAGTGCGATTTGATGGTTTGTATGCGACACAATTAGTAATATCTTATCAAAAGAGGGTAGGATGTGAGTCACTATCGGGCTTGCAATATATAGTCACCTTCAACCGCAGCAACTCACCTCAAAATAAGCAGTGTTCTTTTTTGTGACGTGTTACAATTAATTTCCTCTCCCGTTGGAACCTTTCCAATGGTCCGTGCTCCTGCTTTGTCTTGCGAGAAAAATTCACCACCAGTCATCAAAGAGACTCATGGTTATTTTGCTTAAATTGAAGCATTCCGTCG
This sequence comes from Enochrus cinctus, assembly GCA_033557785.1. Classification (NCBI taxonomy): domain Eukaryota; kingdom Metazoa; phylum Arthropoda; class Insecta; order Coleoptera; family Hydrophilidae; genus Enochrus; species Enochrus cinctus. Next base: position 6,252 of record JAUIMW010001169.1, read on the forward strand.
TGAGCTTGCTTTCAAGTCACCGACGCGGTAAGCATTTTTTTTATTAACTAAAAAAATTAATGTTAATCTAATTTTAATTTCTCTAAATATTATTGGGGCTTATCTCCTCGACCCCATGCCACTTATCTCTTTTGCCTTTAACCGTTTACCTTCAAAACCATCATTGTTTTTAAAGAGATTAATTTGAGATAATGCAAGGCTCTTTCCTGGAAGTGCATAGTGAAATTATCTGTTGCAGCTGGTTATCAACAGGGACCACCTTGGTCAACAGATACCACAAAAGGGCACTTAAAAATCCGTTTAAAAAAGCTTCTAAAAAATAAATTAACCGGTCCTTAGGCACCTGAAACTGACATTCATTATTAAAACAAAAACAAAATAAGCACTTAAACTCATATTTTTGACAGGTGTACCATTATTAAACTTCATTCTCGATTTTTCCAAATGGGTACGCCCAAACGCAGAAGTAAGATCGCTCGGAAAACCTTATTTGCTTTGCGCTTGTACCAAAAACCAAAAGTGAAATCCTTTTTTTTTTGTTTCAGTTCCTTCTCTCTCAAATGGCGTCAAGAAAGAAAACGACGAGCTTCCAGCGAACGGAGAGTATTTTAAGTGCCCACAATGCCAACATGGTTGCCAAACATTCCAAGCGCTCAAGGAACACCTTGAGGCGGCCCATCCAGATCTCGCAAGCCAGGAAAATGGAACTGTTCCCACACCTAGCGCAGTTTCCCCAACGCCCTCGCTAATTGGACCTGGTGGGCCTTTTGGGTGCTCGCAATGCACCACCTCCTTCACTACCAAAGACCAATTGGAAAAGCACGAGCTTCTTCATTCTCCTAACGCACAAGTGGTAAGTCAATTCAACTCTCTATCATCACTCGAGTAACACGATACTATGCAAAGGTGCAAATTCTTTTAATTTAAATGTTTGGAATAGCTCATTGGCTCGTCACAGAAACTGCTTGTAATTTCGTCCATTTAAGAAAGCACTTAATATATCGTTGCAAGTTCTAATTAAAGTTAACATTGCGTTCACGTGTCTGGGAGCGAGTCGCTTAACTCGGCATTTGACACAGTCAAATGATGAGAGGTTACAAGAGTTTAGGGTCAACTAGAATGTTTGTGCCGTTCGGCAGTTAGCGTGCCACAACAGTCTTCTTTCTATTCCCATACTTTTAAATTACATGTACACTAACCAACAAATTACTACTTAAATCTAGGGTCAAATGTCGATGGCGGGGAATTGCTCCTCTTATTCATCCTCGGAGATCAATCGGTTTTATGCCATCTTCTATTAGAACAACACGTGTTCCTTCTCATCTCATAGAACGCGTTTTTTTTTACTAAGAATTCGCTAAATTGCAACCTTAAGATTCAATCAAAAAATATTCATCTCCTTCTGAGGTCTTCAAGTGTAAGCAATTATATGTCAACTTTTTCGAAGCCAAACAAATCTATTTTCGTGACTATGACGAAACCCACTTGTATGAAATCGTTATATGATAGTTTATGCAGTGACCAGGAATTAAATATGTACTCCGATGACAGACTTTAGTAAAAAATAAACCACATGTGTTTATATCAACAAGGAGAAGCGTGTGAAAGAGTTCAACTTACGTGGAGTGTTAATGAGAATGCGCCATACGTAGCTGTTGGATCTCTGTATGTGGCGCTACATTTTTTCGCTCCGTGTACATTAAAGCGTATCACACAAACATATTTAGACTGGCTGGTGTGCGCTTAATGACACCACAAAAAATTAATTTGAATACAGGCTAAGCTCTTCGAAACTTATAATATGAACGCTGCGACAAAAACGGCGCTGTCAACTTGGTGGAAACTCCACAGCACCTGTCTCAAACTGGAAAAAGGATTTTGTTATGGTGTCGTTTTTGCTACGTGCAGGATGACGTACAAGAACTTACCGTGTTCGTGTAAAGTTGCCTTGAGCACAAACAAAAGAAGGTTTTCAGTTTTCAAGATTTCCTCTCAATTGCTTTGCAATTTCAATTCAACACACAATTTTTTTGCTCTAAAGAATTATATTTAAAATGTTAATGCTCACGGTTTCATTTCTTCCGAAATCAATTTTAATACTTATTTTCGGATGGCCTTCGGTCCGTGGACCACAAACTAGAGAGCTAGTTCCATATAATGTATACATCACTTTTATTCCACTTTTTTCAATTTTTTGCGTGTTTAGGTGAGATCATTACCTTGTCGCTAAATTTAAATTAACTTTATTTTCAATCACATAAATGTTTATTTGAACTTGAACCTGATACAAAAATTTTGCTTTGTTTGCAAAAATCAACTCGCTTGTATTTTCTTTTTTATTAATTACCTACATATTATATTACAGCTTCTGTTACCTAACAGATTTTTACGAAAAAGTATTCCTCAACTAACCAGATGAATTTACTATGGTTCAAATTCGTTGTTTAGTTATAATTATTTACGTCTAATAAACTGAGATAAAAAGGTTTTGTATCAAACGTATCACTATCAATTTGTGTTTCCCAGAACTGTACAATCATCTGACCTACACCGGTCACCTATCCCGTTGCGCTTTAAAACCATAACATAAAAAATATGAGTCACTTCGACTCACAAAACTTTTCTAACATTTGCGTCAACAATTTAACCATCAACAAATGAAACAGCCAATAAATTATTTTTAATATATTACTTATGTGTTTTTTTCTTTGCAGTCCTGCAAAATTTGCAACAAAACTTTTGCCAATGTCTACCGTCTTCAACGCCACATGATCAGCCACGACGAAAGTGCTGTCTTAAGAAAATTCAAATGCACAGAATGTGATAAGGCTTTTAAATTCAAACATCACCTCAAGGTTAGTTTTACTACTTACAACAGGGATGAGCAACCTGCAGTCCGCGGGCCGCATACAACACCTGGCTTTAATTTTAAAATGGTTGCTCATCGCTGATTTGCAATACAACTAACCGATTTTTTTCACTTCCAACATTAAAAGCTTTCTCTTCAATCTAAATTAATCTCACTTATCCTTCTTTACAGGAACACATTCGCATCCACAGTGGCGAAAAACCGTTCGAATGCGGCAACTGCGGAAAAAGATTCTCACATTCAGGTTCATATTCTAGTCACATGACCTCAAAGAAATGTCTCGTCATGAACCTCAAACTGGGCCGCACTCGCGCGCCCAACACCAACCCACTCCTCGAGAAAGGTCTCCCCCAAAATTCCAGGGGCCCCAAACGCCCCCCAACAAACGCCCTTAATAACAACATCAGTACAAGTCCAAACCACAACTCCTACCTTCCTATCCTTCCCAAATACACAGAAGCTGCTGCTGCTTTCCTCGCCTCAAATCCTGCCATCCACCCATTCTACATCCATCCCCCAAGCATGCTAAACGCAGCCGGTCCCACAATCAGCCCTTACACCATGCCCAACATTGGCCACCTCCTGGAACAACTCCAAGGAACCTCCCCTCACCGACCCCCGGCAATCGAACCTTCAGAACCCAACAGCGAAGACACAAAACCCGAACACCCAAGCTCCCCAAAACCCAACCAAACCGACAACTTAAACAAATCTAATTCCTCGAGCTGTGGTGACTTAGTGATGGATGAAGACGTCGAACCAGGGCGAGAAACCCCTGTAAGAGAAGACAAACCCACTCAAGACATTAACAGTAATACAGGTGATTTAGAAGCTGTGAAACGTATACTAGAAACAGTAAACGCCACCGTTACTAAACAATTACTCCAAGCCAATATGCAAAAATTTTCTTGTGATAATTCTAGCGATGGCCACAGCGTTGCTTCAGCTCATTCTCCAATAAGTGCCGTACAGGGAGACTTTACTTGCACAAACTGCAAGAAAGTTTTTTCAAACCAAACCACTCTAGATGACCATGAATGCGACCACATAGACGTAAAAAGCGAAGGTTTAGCAGCAAAACTAGAAGACGCTCTAACAACAAAATCTGATGATGTGGGAAACGGAAGCGTAAGCGGCAACGAGGACGATTACGACCGGAACCATGACAGAAACGACGACTACGACATGGATTGTGAATCAACAGATCAACTTTCCGAAGACGGAAGAAAAGTTCGAGTGAGATCACTAATATCCGACGAACAGCTCAAAGTATTGAAAGACAACTACGCAAAAAATCCACGTCCCAAACGCGAAGAACTAGTGAAAATAGCTGAAAAAATCGGTTTTCAAGTAAGAGTAGTGCAAGTATGGTTCCAGAACACTCGAGCTAGAGACCGCCGTGAAGGAAGAATGATTCAAGTACCATTTAATACACCTTCAATACCTCTGCGATTTCCCACACCATTTGTGCCTTCAAGCTCACCGTATTTAACTCATAAGGGATATCCGCTAGCTTCATCGCCATCTTCACAGTATTCTTCAGAGCAACCGTTGGATTTATCCACAAAAAAAGAACCTCTCTCCGCTGAATCTTCGCCATCGAGCTCCCCAAGAAGACCTGGCTCGGCTCATCATTCAGATTCAGGGGAAGAAGTAGTCAATCTTAGCCACAAGTCGTCGAGAAGCCCAACCCCTTTCCAACATATTCCATACCAAAGTCATTACCAGAACTCTAATTGTTCTTCGGAACCCAGGGCTTCACCTTCCCCAAGTCCCCTAGATTTCAATAATGGTAGTCGACTAGCACAGATTCTAGCTCAACCTGCACATAAATTAGCGCTTCCAGGGATGGGATTAGTTCCTATGGATCATCTGATGCAGTTTGGTCCTCCTGACTTGACCAGCTTAACACAACTTATAAGCAACCGTATGTCAAGTTTAAGTCCTAATTCTGAAAAACGATCTTGGAGTGATGCCTGCGATGTCAACCCTGATGGATCTCAAGATGATGAAGTTGCGAGAAGAAACAAGGTCACTCAGTTAATGAAGAGTTTGGGCAGTCCGATGCTTGGGAGTCAAGAAGGTGAATCCGAGGGACAGTTTACATGTGACCAATGTGACAAAGCATTTTCGAAGCAAAGCTCATTGGCGAGGCACAAATATGAACACTCAGGTAATTTAAATTTAGGTTTTTTAAATTTTTCTTACTTGCAATATTATTTCTATAAATTGAAATGAAGGAAAGTTTTACTAAAAATTTTTTTTCCTTTCAGGCCAAAGACCTCACAAGTGTGATGAATGTCCAAAGGCTTTCAAACACAAGCATCACTTGACCGAGCATAAAAGACTTCACAGTGGTGAAAAACCCTTCCAATGTTGTAAGTGCTTAAAACGCTTTTCGCATTCTGGCTCTTACAGCCAGCACATGAACCATCGGTACTCGTACTGTAAACCTTACAGAGAGTAATTAAATAATTGCTCTTTTTCTTCCTTAAATATACTAAAAAGGAACAGTCTCTTTTAAATAAACTTGCCAAATTTAGAATATAAATTGCCATACACGTTTTTGTACATAAATATTTTAATTAACGAAACAATTTACGAAGTCATATAGATATTTATGAGACAAAGTTGCAATTATTTGATATTCATATTTTATTTTAATATAGTTACATTATAAAATTTATATATATGTATATCTAATTGTTAGAATACTTTATAAAAAATTGCGTAGTGACAAATATTCCACATCACATTGTATTTTTATGTGTATTTAATTTAATTATTTTTGTTGCTTTTTTTAATTGTTGGTATATTGCAAACTTTATGTTAAATTCTCTTGTAATTAGTCTGGTACCTGTACAAAAATACTCAAGTAAATATGATTTATTTCTGATGTGCCAGCAGAATCAACTGTCTTCCGCGTATTATCACGGTTGCGGTGGTACCAACACTAGCAGGCAAGGGCATAAAAGCAATTTTTTCAGAGAATAGTCATTTTCGTGCAATGAAAGTATGCCATCAAGTTACTTTAGTTACCATTATTAAGAAGTCGGGTGTTTTTGACCGATATTTTATTGTGATTATATAAAAATATTATTTTTTATATATTTGCCAAATATGTAGATATGTAATATATACAATTTGCTTTAAGTGCCATAATCCCAACGAATATTTGTATAATATTAAATAACTAATTTGGTTTCGATACATCGATCGAATAAAATAGTTTTGTAGGGCAATTATTGAGTTAAATTTTTGCAAACAAGTACAATAATAAGGTGGGCATTAAGCAGCCACTGCATTTGAGGTGTTAATTGACAATACATAGTGCTGATAGATTTCAACAATACAATGAACAAATGGTGCAAGTCGTTATTTACTAACTTTTATAAGCATTTAATTAAGGAAACTAACTAAAATGTAAGTTAACGGTGATTAAGTTACCATTTTAAGTTAAAAAATATTTTAGAGTACTTTATAAAATCAGAACTTAAATGTAATAAACCATTCCAAATTATGTACCTAATATATAATTTCCAAAACGTGTGAGCTAATGTATAAGATTTGTTGACAATAAAGTAGCCATTTGATATAAAAACATAGTACTGCTAATGTTAACATGTAAAAGTAGCATTTATTATGGAATCTCAAGGTATGTGAGAAAAAATTTTCAAATATTAAAAAGTATATTATATTATTATAAATAAATATATACATACATTACACATAACTTTAAAAATATATAAATTTTATTAATTAAGATACTCTTTACGAATCTCTATGTATAGGTATAATGTAAATACTCAATGTTTTCTTTTGTCTGAAATTATTTGTGTTCAGACTTGCATGCCTGTTAACTATAAATCTTTAAAATTAGAATAAATGGACAATATAATTTTGTCCTACTACCTTTATTTTTGTATAACATTATTATTATTATTCCTGTGAAAATTTATGTTTTCAGGTGCTGTTATTGCATCGTTATTATTTGTTGTGTGTTTTTTTTTGTTATTTTATTTTTTTACAGATGGCTAGTATAACCAAAGATTTGTAATATATTTAGCCATGTAGATATTAAAACGTACTATTTTCAATTTTGATTTCCATTTTAAAATAGTTACTGTATTTTTTATATATAGAATTGTCTTGTATAAACAGTGACTAAGGAATGTATGTGTAAATTCTATAACAAAATGAAAAGTTGGAAATTGTATTTTATCCAAAACAAATAAAATTATATAACATTAAGATATTGTTTTAATGTGAACCTTTTCCTGAATATTTTATCTTGAGTGGATGAA
>JAUIMW010001170.1:0-13424 GCA_033557785.1 Enochrus cinctus
TACCAGCTGTTGAAGCCATAGGATTGTGCAATGAACTTATAAGAGAAACAGAGATAGAAACACAAGATAAAGATAATATATGTGAAATGGTGAAACTCATTGTTGACCAGAATTTCTTTCAATTCAACGACAAAGTGTATCAGATGGTGGAAGGCTTACCGATGGGCTCTGCAATCTCGTCCTGGCTTGCCAATATTTTTATGGATAACATAGAGAACAGAATATTTTCAGGTAGAGAAGATATTCTAAAACACAACACAATATTCTGGAGAAGATATGTAGATGACATCTTGTGTATATGGGAGGGATTAACAGATTTAATTTATACACTTCTAAACTATAATAATTCAATACACCAAAATATACAATTCACATTGGAGATGGAAAAGGATAACAAGCTTAACTTCTTGGATCAGACATTGAATAGAAGAGAGGATGGACATATTGCACTAGGCATATACAGAAAACCCACCACCACAGACATAATTATACCAGCAGACTCGTTCCACAGAAAATGGCAGCTTTTGGATCACATATACATAGGATGTGTTCACTCCTCCTGGAGAAAGATGAATTTGAGAAGGAAAGAAATACATTGAAGCAAATAGCTTATAACAATGGATATAATACAACAATGATAGATAAAATGATAGAAAAGAAACAAAAACAACTCAAAATGGGAAACATAAGAGACAAGAGGTTGAGCCAAGGGAAGAAAGAAAAGAATATAGAGCGATTGAATACAATAGATATGGAACTAATATCCTAAAACGTATAATAAAAAATTACAACATTACTTTAAAATTTAAGAGCAAGAATACAATATACAGCCAATTGAACAGATAAATTGAAGAAAAGTGGAGTGTATCAGTTGTTTTGTGGAAACTGTGAAGCTAATTATGTGGGAGAAACTGAGAGAACATTGGAACAAAGAATAAAAGAACACAAAAAAGATAAAATATGTTCAGCGTTTGGTAGACACTTGTATGTCAATGGACACAACATGGATGGGGAAAAAACTAAACTAATATACAACGAACCCAAAGGAATGAAATTAACAATACTAGAAAGTATGGAAATCGTTAAATCAAAGAGGAAGTATGGAAGAATGTGCCTAAACGAACACACAAAGCTAACATTTAAACCACTTTACAGACTTTTGCAGGGCAATTTAATTTGAAAGAACAAACAATTAAGTTATTTTTAATTTTGATTTTAATTTTGACAAACTTACTTGCAGCACCTGAAGAAGCCAGCAGTAGCTGGCAAAACATGTAGTGTGGAATAAATATAAAATAAAAAAATATTACAAGGAAGTACAAAAACAGAATTTTATTTAAACAATGAGTTTTATTGCTCTAAAATTTTAATGATGTCATCCACCTAACTCAAACAACCACTAATCCTGCATCCAACCGGACAAATAACAATATTCTGCCTCAATCGATAGATTACTGCAATTTGTTCTATTCACAGACAATACTGTAGACAATGTAACTGATCTTACACTTAAACCAGCACAGTTACAATTTGTGGTTGAGCTATTTCATTTTTAACTGTAAAAGTCTATAAACATCTGTATTTTTATTAAATAAACCTAACAGCGAAAGTAAAATTAAAATTCAACCATCTAGCCATTGAAGGTAGTATATGAACGTGGAACTGGAAAATAAAAAATTGCTAAAATGATAAAAGCAAAATACTAGCTAACCCACAGAAAAAAAAAGAAAGTATGGAAAGAGAAGCGACCAAGGCTATAAAAACAGAAGTGATGAGGGAAACTTAGGAGCTCAGAATATTCGAAAGGGACAAAAACGAGAGGAAAATGAACAGTGGACATATTGATATATGGTGGCGTAGAAGAAGAAGTTGAATATGTAAAATTTTATACAGCAAGGAAAACAGTTCGACTGCATTGATGAGACTAACTTCAACCTCTTCTGTCGCAAGACAAGATGCCGCGCTCGATATGGTGATAGAGAAACACAGCAGCTCCCAGCCTTCAAAGAAAAAAAGGATTGAGGCAACATTGTTACGAGTTAAGGAGTTAAGGATCATTAAAATCAAATAAAAATTAATAGCTTCCAAAACCTTATGAACGACACGAGAGAATTTAATGTGCCGAAAATAAGCATTCTCTCCATCAAAAACCTATGTTCTCCACAAAAATATCAGCGAGAAGATGGTTGTCCAAAGAAGAAACGGTTGAATTTGAAAAAATTCTGATTCAGACCCTCAAGCATAAAGAGACACTCCACAAGGTTAGACCTAAAATAATTTCTTACGTCAAACAAAACCACGCAGGTCTGATGGGACAGCCCCGTTTATGAATTTTAGCAGCCCATAAATATGCTGTTGGAGAAGTTTAAATAACAATAGCGAGGAAAACTGCTAAATTTAGTAGGGGAGAGGTTCGTGAAGTGTCGTAGGGTTACATCTCAAAGGCGATCATGAAAAGGATAAACATTGAAGAAGAATTACAATGCTAATTTAAAGAAGATCACAACAAGCATCTGCTACGTTATGCCAGGAATCGATACACGAAAGAATTTTTTAAATCGTGCTAGCCGTTCCAGAGTTGCGTTTTCAAACTTATCGACTTTCTTTTGCTTTTGATTTTTCGTTGCTTTTAATACGAAGGTAATTTGAGGAAGACCATTACTGGCACTTGCTACGTTAGGAGAAGCAACATAAGCTCCAAACACGAACGTAACAATACACATGGTTTGTAAAATTGCATCAGAACTTTTAGTGTTGAAGTGCAACACTACGCCAGGAGAAGATAGGATCACTGTTGATGTACTGAAGATTGCTGGAAATGCAGTTTACTTGGTTTGGACAAGGTTGTATACATCTTGTCCAAAAAGTAGGGAGGTACCATCACCATGGTACAACGCCAGAATTATATTAATCCACAAGAAACGCGACAAGAAAGATCTTAAGAACTATAGGCCGATGATTCAAGGAAGTACCCGAGAGTGACCTGATTAAGAGGTGAAGCCAAGACAATGTCAAAATTAATACTTATAATAGACTCATCATAAAACACCGTATGAACTGTAGATGGGAGTTTAACCAGACTTAAGTAATCGGAGAATATTTGGATTTGGGAGATGCTGATGTCGTCAACCCTCACTTTCCTACTTCACTTCACCGGTTCTCTCTGAGGAGGTGATTTAACGATGCTGCAGCTTTCTTGTCTTCATCAATTCTTTTCTTTTAAATATATTAAATCAGTGTTTGGCCAGTGGTGTGTTACTGAAACAGACCTTCAACCAATTAGTATATTGTCACCGGCTGCTAAAATCCTTGAAGGAATCATGGAGAGGCAGTTCTGGGTTTACTTTGATCAATTTCATATTCTTCCTGCTGCTCAGTTAGGCTTTCGCCTTGGCCATAGTTGCTGCACTGCTATAAACGAAGTGACTTAATTCGATTTTTTTCAGAAAAATACGGATTGTTCAAAACTCCTGCGTAAAGTTTATTTTTGGAGTTCGTCATAGAGAGCATGTTACCTCTTATTTTCTTCATAAAGGTTGGCTCAAAAGGTCTAGCAGAAGTCATTGCAAACGAACGAGGGTCTATTTAATGAGGTAGACACAGAGACATGTAAAAACTTAGACACACTTAAACAGCACCTGAAAAGAAAGGCACAAAGATAAAACGTTTCACAAATGAACATAAAAAATATACGAAAGAACTACGAAAAATTTATTACTATGTCATATAATAATACTAACTGAAACGTGGAAGATATTTAGAATGAAAGGGTATCCAATTTTTCACAACTCTGCAAAATACAACCAAAATGATGGTTAAGCCGATAAATAAAATAAATTAGAATAACATAAAAATAATTTAACTGTACAGATCATCATCTACTGAACTAAAACAATTCGTAGAAGATGTTGATGTTAATTTAAATGCCATGGAGTTAATATGGACCAAAGCAAGGAGATATTTTGTTATTCATATTGAACTTGGTTGATATGGCGATAACAAGACTCCGTAGAAGACAGTGCACCTGGAGGACATTCCATGTCCCCCAGACCCCCTGGTGTTCTTCTCTTTATTGAAGTTAAAAATCAATAAATATCCCTCTAGTCAAATAGAGTACAAAACAACATAAAAATAACCACCAGGGGGTCTGGGGGACATGGAATGTCCTCCAGGTGCTGAGCAAACAACGTTTTTAATATTCGTTGGTTAAACTTACATAAAATTAGAGTAGCATCAAGAATTTAAGGTAAATTATAAATATGTACACAGTACACCTGGAGAACATTCCATGTCCTCCAGACCCCCCTGGTGTTCTTCTTTTTATTGCAGTTAAAAATCAATAAATATCTCTCTAGTCAAATAGAGTATAAAACAATATAAAAAAGGACCACTGGTGGACTTGGGATTTTATTAAAATTTGACTTATTGAATTAATTTTTAGATATTTGAATTGAAGTCAATTATATTTTTTACTAACGATTTTAAATAATTTTTAGATATATTAGTTAGACTCAATTAAACTTGTTTTATAAAAAAAGACTTTAATTAAAAACATTCCCAGAATAGACTCTTGTGGTACACCAAATTTAACCTGATTAAACAGATTTCTTACTTTTCTTAGTAGAAACTATCTTAACGTGACGGAATGTTTTAGAAATTTATCACAGGTCGAATAATTTCTTTACATCTGAATTAATTTCATAAAACGTGCAAATACACAGCAATTAGATGTTATAGCAGCTCAGTCTCATACTGTTCAAAGCTTCGATCTTAAGAGTTTTTCCTTTACAATCAAAAGACGATTCTGTAACTTTATAACTTTAGAACAGATGCTAGACACTTTTTTACCCACGAAACTAAAAATAAACTAAGCCTGAAATGATAAAGGTATTGAAATTGGTGATTGCAGCACAGCTGGAGCATCATTAAAGCTCGATCTAAATAAAAACGAGACGGTTGAGACCAAACCAGTAATTTTTACATTAAGGTAGATTCGTATTGCCAGACGGTGCTCAGTCCCTTGGCACAAAGTGCACTAGGAGATAAAACCCGACCTGCAGGTCATTAAATCGTACTTTGGCGGAGCTGCATTCGGCCACAAAAATTCCACACTGCCACTATGAAAACTTTGGGTAAAACACAAAAATAGAAAGTTTCAGTACACAGAAAGTATCCTGTTTTATTTCGATTGGGAACAGATTAAATGTGTCCGCAATAACGTTAACGTGTATAGCTTGAATGTAAATTACCGATGAAGACTAAAAACAAAACACTTATCTGGAGCGAAATCAATTTAAATGTAGACCAACACGGATTCAACACACCGATAAAAAAGCTCCGCGTCCTACAAATTTTCCTAATGGCATTCATTTAATTTTTTATACGATCAGACAGCTTTGTGCTCTGCATCCTATTTGGCAGGATAAAAAGTTCATCTCTATTGTCACCGGTAACATCCATAGATTGAATAAATTGTTTGTAATAGTGCCTGCACTTTTAAATACGTCCAGCAACACAAAACACCCCCGGGATATTTGTTACATTTTTCTTCTTTTTCGAAAGCGAATCGCTTCCATTTCATACCTATAAATAATTTTTTACAAGGGTGGTTTAAATGGTTTAAAGAGGAGGTTAAGCGAGTAGATTGATAGTAGTAAAGAAGCGGTCAAGTTGTAAACGGGTGTAGCATAAAATGGGGTGATATACTGCTAAGTAGGGGGAGCTGGGGTGTCATTATGTTCCGAATAGGTTTAACGAGGCAGCTGTACTGGGCCTTCAATTGTTACAACAAGGAAATCGGCCCACCCTTAATATATACGGTCTTTAAACACCGACGGAAATTGTCCGTGGCTCTTTGGACTTCAACACAGAAAACGGTTTCCATTGTGAGCGTAAAGGAAGTCGTATAGCCGTATATAAATTATTACTATGGCATGGTAGTCCGATTATATCTGTTTCTATAATTTCTAAATGTCCAGCTGCATGTTGCTGCCGGAATGAAATACTGCCGGGTAACAGAATGGCCTGCGGCCTCACCACCAACATTCATTTTGTTTATTCCGAGTGTGTAACTTTTAAATGTGACTGTTATAAGAAAGATTTAAACAGCCGTTTGTTTCCATTTTGAGTTATGCTCTTTACATCTTGTTTCATTACAATTACCCTTTTTATTAACGGATTTGCTTTGCTTTTTGCTTGTTGGCTCAAAGGAAAATAAAATAAATTAAATTTATAAGAGATGAAAGGATCGGTATTGTCAAGCTGGAAAAAGAGCAATAAAAGTGAATATATTGGGGCAATTAAGTTTTTATCCCGATGTCGTGGCCCATTAATGAAATTTATTGTAATAAATAATGCAAAAGGTGTTTGGTATTCTGTTTGTAGAGCCATTTTATTAACAGCCACGAGGCGTTGAGTATGAATAGGATTTCAAACTTTTTACCCTTTGGGCATACCTTAATTAGAAGTCCCCGAAATTTATGGAACTAATCTTGTAAAACGTTCTTAATTACTTTAATCGGTTCTAATTAAAAATTAAGTGCCCTTTCAACTTTAATCGATGTTAATCTGCATTTTTTTCATATCGATTTTGAATTGGAAGTCGAAATTCGGATGGTAAATTGTGTAATGCCATTACACAAAATTCTTCGACGTTAAGATGTTTCGTTTATGTTGCCACTTCCAAAAAAATAGTTAATAAATCTTAAGGAAAATCACATTCAAAAGAGGTAAATTGTTACTGACTATTATAGAATTAGTGTTAATCGACAACAATGGGCTGATATCTTCTTTCTGTAAAAAATGTATATAATAGATTGATTTTCTGCACAATTGCATATGAAAATTATAAGTTTATATTTTATGTTTTATGCACAGAAAGTTTAGAAGACAAAGAACATTATTGGAAAGAACAAACGAAATACAGGAAAATGCGAAGAAATAGAGTCCTACAAGGGTGGCAGTAGCTCCTCCGAAGCTTGGAAATTTGTTAATACTCTAAGGAAAGAACACACCTCAAAGACCCATATACAGTTTTAAAAAGTTGACGAATGGAAAGAACACTACGAGAAGGAACTAACTGAAAACAGAGTAGAGTTCATGTCTCAATCACCAAAGCGATATGTTGTACAAGGTCCCAGGAAAACCGTCACAGAAGAAGAAATGCCGAAAGCAATTCAGTCAATAAAAAACAAAAGAGCAGCGGGTCCAGAGGAACTCCCCGCAGAACTTTTAGAAAATGCGACAAAAAAATGTCTCGGCGTGCTGACTGAACTCCTAAACAGATATGTGAGTAGAACTGAAATCCCAAAGAGCTGGAAAAAAGCATGGATAACTCCTATACACAAGAAAGAGTATATCAGACAGGTTTTTGAGCGGGACGATCATGCATTGACCACATATTCACCACACTAAAACTATTGGAGAAATATGATAATAAACAGGCTCTGGGAGGCGCTGGAAAAAACCTCCATCAACAAGAGCAGTTCAAAAACTTTATATGGCTCAACTTCAAAAATAAAGATCGCTGGTGAACTATCCAGCAGTTTAATAATTACAAAGAAATTGAGACAGAGATGTGGCTTATCCCCAATTCTCTTTAAAATCTATATTGATGAGGTCCTGAAATACTGGAGAAGATCATGTGTTAGGATGGGGATACAACTAAGAGATGAAACAACTCTCTTTACACTTCACTTCGCCAAAGACTAAGTGATTATAACGCAAGATAAAGATGATATGGAGTTCATGACAAGACGCTTGATTGCTGAATATGAGTGATGGGACCTACAAATGAACTTGCAAAAAATGAAATATATCTGTATAGGATCTGACGCAGATGATATACCACTAGAGGATGGGAGAGTGAAAACCACGTCTCGAACACATAGCCAACATCACAGTAAGAAGCATAATGAAAGTAGAAATAACCATATTGGAAGACATACAGAAAAAAAAACAGCTTAGGAGACTGGAACGACCGGAAATAATGGAGATTTGGAACAGCAAGGCGTAGAATCTAGCGACTCTATTGGTATCGTAATTAGTTTCCTTCTTTCTAGACTTGTGGAGATCTGGATTTTTGCTCTGACAGTTCTGTGGCCACTGTTGGTATTAAATCTATTAAGTACGTTTACGTTCTGAATTGTCTCTGTCTCTCTTATTAACCAATTTCGTTTCTGACATCACCAGGAGATATGAGAAACATGGAATGTTCTCCAAGTACTCCGTTTTTTTACATTCTTGTCGTTTTATACTCTATTTACATATAGGAATGTCTTTAGGTAATTTAGATATACGTATAAGACTGTATACCTGGAGGACCTTCCATGTCCCCCAGACCCCCTGGTGGTCCTTTTTTTAATTGTTTTATACTCTTTTTGAATACAGGGATGTTTATCGATTCTTAATTATAAAAAGAAGAATGCCAGCGAGTCTGGGAGACATGTCATGTGTAAATTAGGTATACGTAGAAGGCAGTGTAGGGCTTAGACCAGATCTTCTTAAGCTCTTAAACTACATTGTAGTACTTAATGCTCTCTCTTTCCTTCCTATCTTTTTCTTGCTCTCTGTTTTTTTTTTTTCATATTCCCTTCTTTATTTTCTGTACTTCCTTCTTGCACTATAAAAAATTTATTTATATTTATATTTATTTTGCTTCATTTGATATAAATACCTTAAAATACAATTAAAATTATAACGTTTGTACGCGTTTATTTCCTCCTGATGAAGGTCACGACGCTGATCGAAGTATTGGGAATTACTTTTGATTTTCTTAGAACTTTTAGATACATTTAATTGAAGTCAATTATATCCTTTTTTCTAAAAATATAAGTGCGTACTATTTTTAATCTTTTAAAATTATAACTGAATTAATGAGAAGACATATTTTAAGATACTTATATCAAGTAAAGCAGATATCAATATACTAAATTGCTATGATTTGCCCTATTCAGCGAGCATACGCAATTAATTTTTAAATCCTATTTAATACAAATTGAAGTAGTTGTTAATAAGTTTAGTTGCGAGTAGCATTCATAGCTATATTTTTTATGTAGTACTATTCAAATTGGTGGTAAAGTTTTCGATCGAAAACGAGTCAAATATTGTTGTTTCTATAATAAAAATAAGGAACTTTTGTTGAAGAGGCAGTTTACACCATTTTATTAGAAGTACATGATGGTATGGGTTTGGGAATGGAACTACTGTATAGATGGAAATTAATTGAGAAACCATATACCGATTGAGGCTGAAAGTGAAGAAAACTCTAATATGCTGCACTTAAACATTAAAAGTAACAGACAAAACTGTGAAGAATTGCTTTTATTTTTATACAATGTTTAGATTTAAACAATATTGATATAATAATTCTTTCAGAAACATGGAACATATTAGATATCACAGTTTTCAGAATTCATGGTTACCATATATATTATGATGGTGGTTCACACAGCCAAAATGATGGCGTGGTAATATACAAAAAAGGACTGCTATGCACAAAATTTTTAAACCGTTAGAAATACGGAAACATCATACAGTAGCGTATCACTCACACTGAACAATTTTAAAATTGAAATAATTTCAACTTATAGACCACCGTCTGCAAATAGTGAGACATTTATTGAAGAACTGGAAAATGTTTTAAAAGCAAACAACATTTATGATATAGAAATATTCGTCGGTTATAAAAATTTAAATATATTGACTATATGAAGAAGAAAATGACGAGAAGCCCAGAAAATGGAGATTTGATAGAGAAATATAGAGAGTACAGAAATAAATTAACTGCTCAGATTAGAAAAGCAAAAAAAGAATGTTATAAAAATAAATTACCAAACAGTCCCAAAGACCTTAAAGGAATGTGGAATATAATGAACGAAATGACGAGTCATAATAATAAGCATAAGATTTCAGTGGAGCAATTAATTTTTTATTTTGTTACAATTTTAATTAGCATAATGTATTTTATATAATTAAACTTCACTATAAGTTATATTGTATTCTGTACACATTGTCAATAAACTGATAATTATTATTATTATTTGTTGAAGTCAAACCCTTGAATATGAAAAACGTAGTTTGCCGAGTATCTGGAGGACATTCCATATCCGCCAGACCCCCTAATGTTCTTCTTTTTATAGAAGATAAAAATCAATAAACATCCCTCTAATCAAAGAGAGTATAAAACAACATAAAAAGAAGAACCAAGGGGTCTGGGGGACATGGAATGTCTTCCAGGTGCTCGGCAAACAACGTTTTCAGTATTCTTTGGTTTAACTTACATAAATTCAGAGTACTTTCAATAATTTTAGGTAAATTATATATACGTAGAAGACAGTGTACCTGAAGGTACTTTGCATATCTAATCTACCTAAAATTATTGATAGTACTCTTAATTTATATAAGTTAAACCAGAGAATATGGAAAACGTAGTTTGCTGAGCACCTGGAGGACATTCCATGTCCTGGTGGTTCTATTTTATGTTGTTTTATACTCTATTTAGATAGAGAGATGTTTATTGATTTTAAACTTCAATAAAAAGGGTCTGGGTGTCATGGAATATCCTTCAGGTACACTGTCTTCTACGTATATCTAATTTACCTAAAATTATTGATAAAACTCTTAATTTGTGAAAGTTAAACCAACGAATATTAAGAACGTAGCTTGCCGAGCACCTGGAGGACATTCCATGTCCCCCAAACCCTTTGGTGGTTCTTTTTTATGTTGTTTCATACTCTATTTGATTAGAGGGATATTTATTGACTTTTAACTTCAATAAAAAGAAACAGCAGGGTAACTGGCGGACATGGAATGTCCTCCAGGTAACTGTCTTCTACGTATTTCTAATTTTCCTAAAATTCTTGATAGTATTCGTAATTTATCCAACTGTAGCGCTTAATTATTTTTAACGAACCAAAATAAATGTAGTTTATATATCACAAAACAACAATTAGGTAATGCTAAAATAAATATAAAAAAATCCTAAGCATTTTCAATATTTAAAGGGTGTATTAATTAAAATGAAACCGATCTTAGCAGATGATTTGAACGACGAAGACCTCGAAATCGAAACTTTCCCAATCCGTCCAACTTTTATCGAAGTTATATCCACAATACGTGACTTCCGCTAATTACTCTTGAATCCAAATCCCAAACACATGGACGAACATACAATGGTTCACAATTATACAGGAGTAATTTATCAATTAAACTGGACAAAAATAGGTCCAATCAATCCCGAAATTGTTGAGAATCTGAAGCAAAAAAATTCTCAACTTAGACAGGATATGGATGTTCTTCGAGGTCGCGTGGACGACCTCGAGCAGTGAGGGCGCCTGCCCTGGAAATTCAGGGCATACCAAAGAAAAACAACGAAAACCTGATTGAGATAGTTTGTGGAATTGGAATGGTGATTGGGTGCGAGGTTAGTAAAGGGGATATAGATATCCATAGTGTAGTTACCGAACATAAGGAGTCAAAAAAAAGGCAAAAAATGGTATATTGAAATGTAAAGGTTCATCATCATTGAGGTTGGAGGGACTGGCTGATCGTGTTTATGTGAATGAACATCTCTCGCTAAGAAATAAGTCTCTGTTTCTAGACGCTCGCTTGGCATGCGAAGAAGTATTCGTCGGAAGGACGAGAGATCTAAGATTTGTAAAATTGCCCCTGCGGAAGACATCAGGCGGTTCATTCGGGAATCGGATTGATTGACTGGTTTTACTATGCCGAGTGAGAGTTTTGTTTTTGGTTTGTTGTGATGGATACTTCTTTATTTGTAACATATCAAAACGTTCGTGGTTTGAGAACTAAATCAGATGAGTGTTTTTAATTGTGACCATAACATTTTAATAGCTAAACTTGCTGGGGTCGGTGTGTACGGCAGCCTTATTAGATGGGTGGCCTCATATGTGTCGGGCCGAATGCAGGTAGTGAAGGTCGGTGGATATACGTGATTTTACGCAAGTGTGACATCGGCCGTGCCGCAGGGTAGTCACCTGGGCCCTTTGCTCTTAAGTATTTACGTTAATGATATTCGTCACAGCTTTTCATTTTGCAATTTTTTGATGTATTCCGATGATATTAAAATTTATAGCCAAATCAAAAATGAAGGAGATCTGCGACTGCTCCAAAGAGACATTGATAGCTTTGTAATATACTGTAAAGAGTGCAGGTTGATTTTAAACGTTGATAAGTGCTGTCATATCCGTTTCACAAGAAATAAAAATTACGTTTATTTGCCAATATTTATTGATTCAACTCTACTGCAATCTGTTACAGAGGTTAAAGATTAGGTGTAATAATGGACAGTACTTTATCATTTAATAATCACATTGTTCACATTACAAATAAAGCGTACAAGATGCTCGGCTTTTTTACTATTAATGTCCCAAATAGAAAATTAAGAAAAAATCAACTGTTCTGGCTGCCAATAAGTGGCTATTTTTCAAATGAATTCGGCCTTGGGTTCATGCATCTACTATTGGTGCAATTTTTATACATTTTGTATACATGTTTTTGTGTAGAATTTTTTTTCTTTTTTTTACATTCTCCTGAAGTAATATTTATATTTATTTGTTCTGGAACATGCGTTTGGCCTTACACCTGTTTTGTTCCGTTTGTAAAAATAAAAATAAGAAAAAAATATACTAAAAATAAGCGATCAAATGTCCATATAACAATTTAAATAAAAATCGCACACTCCACAAGTTTAATCAACGAATATAAAAAACGTAGTTTGCCGAGTACCTGGAGGACATTCCATATCCTTCAGACACTCTGGTAGTTCTTTTTTATATTGTTTTAACTCTCTTTGATACAGGTATATTTATTTATTTTTAACTTCATTAAAAAAGTGAAAACTAGGGGGTCTGGAGGTGTTCTCCAAGTACTCCATTTTTTAAGTTCTTGTTGTTTTATACACTATTTATATACAGGGATGCTTTTTTACAAAAAAATTAATTTAATTAAGCTTAAAATATTGATAGAACCCTTTATTTGTTTAAGTCAAACCAACGAAAATAAAAAACGTAGCTAGAACTCCTGGTGTTCTTCTTTTTATCAAAGTTAACCTAGTGGAAATTCCCTCTATTATCGAAGAGAGTATAAAACAACATAAAAAAAGAACCACCTGGGGGTTTGGGGGACATGGAATGTCCCCCAGACCCCCTGGTTTTCACCTTTTTATTGAAGTTGAAAATCAATAAACATTCCTCTTATCAAATAGAGTAAAAAAATAACATAAAAAAGAATCACTAGGGGGTCTGTGGGACATGGAATGTCCTCCAGGTGCTTGGCAAACAACGTTTTTAATATTCGTTGGTTTAACTTACATAAATTAAGAGAACTACCAATAATTTTAAATATGCGAAGAATAAAATTATTGATAGTACTCTTAATTGATTCCATATCCTCCAGACCCTCTG
>JAUIMW010001171.1:0-13418 GCA_033557785.1 Enochrus cinctus
ACAGGAAAACCAACAGCTCTGACCAGAATAGTAACTCACTAACTCACAAAGGCATGTACTTCAAATATAGACACTACGCAAGTTCTCTTTCCAAACCTATTCCTTGCACAAGGTGCAATCTGTTCACCCACACCACAGACAAATGTACTGCCACTATTAAATGCCATAAATGTGGCGACGTTCACAGCATTAACAAATGTCCAACCTCCTTACCAATTAAATGTGCAGCATGCAACTCTGAAGAACATGGGTGTGGGTCTTTTAAATATCTTAAAAGACCTATGTAACTGATCAAGGGAATCCCGAATGCGCAATGATCATAATCACATCATCGACACATACCTGACTAAAATAGGCAATGGAAAAAACACCAACCGGGATGAGTTAATTTCATAATTAAGAACTAGGTTCATAAATACTTTTCAAATAGATACAACCGCTATATTCTCAGGAAACAGAGTGTACATTCTGCTGTTTGACCTCGAAGTCTCAAGTTCACCATTGACTGAATATAATAGCAGCAATTTCAGGAAAATTACTACCCTTCCAACTTTTTTTTAATGCAAAACCATCAAGACTCCACCCCCTGGTGAGCAGCTACCTTTTGTCCATCGTGAGCAACGTTGACTTGTCTCCAGGTCTCGGTTCTGATCATTTATCTATTACATTTAAAATGGTGTTGCAACTGACCAACATGGTCCAATCAAAGTCCAAGGTATATCCCTTTCACAAATGTAATATCGACAGGATAAACCTGGAAATGGAGAAATTTGTCAGCAACTCTTCAGTCAATACTTCCAATGTCGATGAAGTCCAAGAATTCCACAATAAGCTCAGAAGTGCAGTGCATCCCGTATGCCACCCCTCAACATTGCCCATACGAATTGCCGCCATACATTTTATCTCTTACAAAAACTAAACGCAAATTATACCGAGAATACTGCCTTTACGGGTGCGCAGAAGATAAACAGATGTTCAAAGCTAGACAATGATCTAGACACATGTAATTTGTTTACTGATTATTACAAGAAAATATTTACCGAAAGCCACTCGAACGTTTTTGACGAGGACCATTTCGCAAGAAGAGGAATATTTCAATGCACTTGGAAAGGGAAAAAACATGGCTCCAGGATAAGTCCTGGTGACAAAATCAACTGTACGTCAACATAAATATCCTATTCACCTATATATAATTAAAATATATAACTTCTGCCTCAGTGCTGAAAAATTACTGTCCAATAACATTACCACCAGCTCTAGATAAAATTTTGAAAAATATTATAACACCATTTAGGGAGGGATTGTCCACTGCAATTAATTAAAGTTCACAAGTGCATCACTGTATCGTTTAAATTTAATTGAAATTTCATGGCTAAAGGACTTTGGTCGGTGGCCATTTGCGTAAATTCCAATAAAGGTTTTTTTTCTTCTATACAGCTAGATAAAATAATATGAACAGCTGGGCAGATTTTTGCATTTTCTCAGATAAATATAATGTTTCTGCTTCCGTGAGATTATCTGGCTTATTCCTTTCTGATAGCAATACAGTATATTCAAAGAAACTAAACAAATCTATCATCTACTTTCATTCCAAATCACTTTTGACTTCATTAAACAGTCTATTACTCAAGATATTTTGGAATCTAAAAAATAATAATAAAACAGTGACTTAAACCACATAATTTCGCAATTTAATGATGAATGCCGAGTGACTGAATAGCTGAGAATTTTGCTGGGCATAAAACAATAGAGAAAAGAAGAAGACTTGCAACCTTATGTGGACAAAACAGATTGGAATTTTTGTACTCCAGAAGGTGGCAGTTAGATCAGTTTAGGGACTCCAAACTGCACTACAAGCCTTATTTCCATAAATATAAAATACTGCCACTTTTAGCATATTTAAAAATCTCTGTGCACCATACTAGAATTTGTCTGAACTTCAGAATGCAAATAAACTAAACATAAACATAAACCTTTAAAATATACTGTTAAGAGCAATTAGGTAACTAAACTTTAAGAAAGAACTAGGTCTCATCTGCTCCAGATAGCACTTGCTTACAAGTTCTACCTATGATCCATAGAATTATGTATTATTAAATGTGCAACATCTACCGGAACATGTTTTATGTTAAATCATCATTTCCCTAAAGTTTAAAATTCGCACCTTTGTAGAACAAAAAAATTGTATCCACAGAAAACTTATTGTATCCCATGAGAATCAAATGATTACGTAATATTTGGTCTAATGAGAATTATTTACTGCAATCATTGCAAAAAAATTGACCTTGACGTAAGTGTAAATGACATTTACTAAAAAAATGTAATTATATACTAATAAGTACAAAGCATTAAAATGTTTGAATTGATAGTTTTTATATAATATTTCGAAATGTTACACATACGCACTTTAAATAAACTGAACAACTCGTTCCAAAGCTGCTGCTTTCAAAGTGAGGTTAAGCTGCTAAGGAACGTTCGCAAAGCCGTATTTTTACACTGCACCAAGGCCACTTCTGCAAAATACGAAGAAAATTTAAGTGATAACAAGTTCCTGCCAAGTAAGAAGCAACTTGCAAGTTCTATAGTGGATGCAGCTCCTAAATCAATTCAACCGTACCTGAAGTTAGCCCGTTTGGACAAACCTATAGGAACATGGCTATTATTTTGGCCATGTGGCTGGGGAATAGCCTCCGCTGCAGCCCCAGGTTGTTTCCCAGACCCGTATATGATGGCATTGTTTGGAACTGGAGCCATAATAATGCGAGGTGCAGGCTGTACGATAAACGATATGTGGGATCGTGACATTGACGGGAAAGTGGAACGGACAGCAAACCGACCTCTAGTGAATGGTGATGTGACCATGAAAAAAGCTTGGTTATTCCTAGGTGGACAATTAAGTTTAGGTTTAGCAGTATTACTACAACTCAATTGGTATAGCGTGTTCCTAGGAGCAAGTTCGTTACTTTTAGTTGTAAGCTACCCGTTGATGAAGCGGTTTACATACTGGCCGCAAATGGTCCTAGGATTCACTTTTAATTGGGGTGCTTTGCTAGGGTACAGTGCGATTAAAGGATACGTAGATTTATCCATTTGTGGACCTTTATATATCGCTGGGGTATGTTGGACTATAGTTTATGATACAATCTACGCTCACCAAGATCGTAAAGATGATTTACGGCTAGGTATTAAATCGACGGCTATTAAGTTTGATAAAAACACTAAACTTTGGTTGTCTGGTTTCGCTTCAACTATGGTCGGAAGCTTATTAGTTTCTGGTGTTATGAACAACTTAGCATGGCCATACTATGGTGCTATTACTTTATTATCGACACATCTTGCCTCTCAAATAAGTACTTTAAATATAGATAATGCCAACGATTGTGCCACCAAATTTATTTCTAATGCGCAAGTTGGTTTAATTTTGTTTTTGGGGATTGTTTTGGGCACATTATTTAAGAAAAACAAAGATACTAAAGATACCGTTGCTGTACAACCTCTAGTCGCTTAGAAAAATTTTATTTAATAAAAAATCTATGAATACTGCTTTTTTAAGTAAGAATTCTTTTTATTTCGGTATTTGTTGAAAATCATCGTCTAAAAATAAAATAGATGATAAACATGCATTTCATTAGAACAGTTGCAATTGATTCAACAATTACTAATAGAAAGAACAAACCGAAAATAGATGTTATTTTGTATTATGCATTTATCAGAATGACTTGTAAATTACTTAAATACAAATTAGAATGTGTGCTGTATGGTAAATGTATAATAACATAAATAAGTTGCATAGTATCATATATTATATTTAATATGTGGTATTATTAAAATAAATTTATTATAAGCAAGTATGTTTTATTTGACTATTATATTTATTATGAAAATCTGTTTTAAATAATTTTTTTGTTTAAGAAATAAATAAATTTATTTTCTAACAGTTATTTTATTTTTATCCCAACTTTTAAAATACAGTTAACAACATTTTAGAATTGCATTTTTTGTTACAGATAGTAACTATTAGACATCTAATGGCCAGAGCAGCATGTTTAATAGTGTTACCTATATTGTTATATGTATTATTTTTCTACATTCATTTGACAGTATTGAATAGAAGGTATTTCTATATACAGATTACAAAATCAGTTTTATTTTCATCCTAATTATGTTTTAGTGGTAATGGGGATGGCTTTTATAGTTCAGCTTTTCAGTCGAAGCTTATTGGCAACAGCTTGCATAATGCCAGTATGCCTAGGCAAGTGGCTTATGGGGCTATAATTACCCTTAAAAATCACCGTACGGGAGGAGGATATCTACATTCACATTACCACTTGTATCCAGAAGGAATTGGAGCTAGGCAGCAACAAGTAATTTTTATTTTATTTTCTATGAGTACCTTCATAACATTTGAGTTAACTTTAGATTACAACTTACACTCATAAAGATGACAACAATAAATGGCTAATTAAAAAATTCAACACGGAGGATGTTTCTGGTGTAAACATAGTTCGTAACGGCGACTTAATAAGACTGGAACATGTGCCTACTAGGAGAAATTTGCATTCTCACAAAGAGCAAGCTCCTGTGACAAAAAAGCATTATCAAGTTACAGGATACGGAGAGGTGATTCAATAATAATTTAAAAATATTTTAAACTTAGAAATTTTAAAATTTATGAAATTTTTAGAATGGAACTGGAGATGCTAATGATGTTTGGAAAATTGTGATTGTTGGTGAAAAAGAGGGAGTCGAAGTAACGGCAGTGAGCAGTAAACTAAGATTCGTACATTACCTCCAATCGTGCACTTTAACAACAAGTGGAAAGCAACTGCCTAAATGGGCTTATGAGCAGCAAGAAGTTTCATGCAACCCCAACCTAAGAGATGTTAATGCTTTGTGGAATGTCGAAGAAAATATTTTTGATAAGTGTAAGTAGCAAACAAATTTATATTAATAATAATATAATTAAGGGCTTATAATAATATAATTACATTTTAGTGGCAAATGTAAGTTTTGAAGTTTACGCACCTTCTTTCTTGGAACGATTTTTAGAGTCTCACGCAGTTATGTTCCAAGGAAACGCGGGGCTTAAGCCAAAAGAAGGTGAAATTACATCGAGGCCCTGGCAGTGGCCTATTAATTACAGAGGTCAATTTTTCTCAGGCTCTACATACAGAATTTATTTGCTTGGGAATCCTATAATTTGGTGGGGAAATATTGTATTTTTAGCAGCGTTTCTCATAATATTCTCTGTAAATGCTATCAAATACCAAAGAGGATACATTAAAAGTTTTACAGGTATATTACTCGATATATTTAATAATCATAAACAACTTTACTTTTTTTTAGATAACCATAAACAAAAATTGGTGGGATGTGCCTGGTTATTCCTAGGATGGTTGCTTCATTATGTTCCCTTTTGGGCCATGGGGCGTGTCCTGTATTTTCATCATTATTTTCCTGCTTTGCTATTTAGTTCTATGTTAACAGGCATTATTTTGGACTACTTGTTAGAAGAAATTCCCCTTTTGTTTTCACATAACTTATTGTCCACAATATATCATGTTACAATAGGAACAATTCTTTCTGTTATCGGATACAGTTTTTATTTGTTTTCACCGCTGGCTTACGGAATGAGTGGACCTTCTGCACATGAACCTAACTCCACAATGTATGGTTTAAAATGGATGGAAAGCTGGGAATTTTAAGTTATTCATCTACTTATATTTCAAATTACGCTTATTAAAAGATATTTACTTTTACATATTTTTATAATTTGTACTTTCTTAAGAGATTGTTATATTTTTATATTGTGTATTTTTTAAATGAATAATAAAATCTCATTTAATTTATTTTAAAATAAATATTGTAAAATAATTATTAGTTTTTTCTCATTTGCCAAATTTAAATGTTACATGATTCCTATACACATATTTGCTGATAAAATATTTTAATTGGTTTCCTGTATATATGACTAACCCAGATTATATATATAAAAAATTGAATGAATATGAGTTCAAGCATTTCATCATTTACATGTATCAGCAAAAGATAACATAATGACATTACTTCTATCAGTTAATAATTAATAGATAATATAAAATAAAATTTACTCTAGTTTGAGAGAAGTTAAGTAAATAACGTATGTACAATTCTTTTTTATCAATAGAATTTCAGTACTCATAAAGTAGAAAATGTAAGTTAATTTGTTAATTAACCTAAGCAAATACATATTTTGATATGGAGTAGAGACCACTTCAGATATTTCTATTGACATTGACAGCTGTTTGACATTTAAGAAGAAGTCATAACTGACAAGTGGAAAAAAGGTTAACTTTCAACATAACCTTCAAATATGTTAATTGATTGTTTTTCGTGAAAAAGTAGTGAAAATGTAATTAACATAAATAAAGATCTATAGATTGTATTTTTGGAAGTTCGTATATAAATATGAGAAAACATAGGCTGCAACCCAAACTACATCTAATTATTAAAGTAGTTGAGTGGGTGAATTATTTCCTATTTAAAGGTTGTCCAATTTTCTAATAATTAGCTCTTAAGCTAGAGTAAACTAAATATAAATTTAACAAAACTGTTTAGGAAGATCTTCACGATATAAATAACGGTAAATAATATTAAATCAATCACACAAGTTTATTTTTATGTTTATCATATTTTACTTATATTGCCATTATTTCATTTCAGATGAACTTATTTTGGTACGCACTTTTATCCTCCTTCTTCTACTTAGGAATTTGCAAAAATGTAACGCTACTATCAAAAACAAGATCAGCTTTTCTAGATAAGTACAGATTTTATGCAGATGCTGTTTTAATGCACTTCAAAGTCCCCGAAGATGTTTCTTTTGTTTCTATCAAACTTATTGCAGATGAAATGGACATGTCAATTCTTGGAAGTATGTATACATTCATAATAATCATTTAAATAACCACACCGCATGTTTTTAGGTTGCAATCCGCGTGATATAACACTATATTTTAAATATGGATCACCACCAGTTATAAATCCTGATAATTCAAAATTTCCGGAATCTTTTTATTTTGATGGGAAACCTCCGTTAAAATTATTGGAATTTGAATCGGATAAAACAATTCAGTATATAAATATGAGTACTCCACAACCTGGAAACTACTATGCTGCCATGTTTTTAAAATACACTGACCCTAAGAATGAGGGGATTACTCAAGAAGGTATGATGATTTACATATTACTTTTTTTATCAAATAAATATAGATGAAATCATTTTTTAGTATGCAATATATTTTACTTATCTTGTAGTGCAATTCACATACCTGAAATTGGTATTTTCATAACGAATATAAAAAGACAGAGTAAGAAATGACATGGTTTTATAGTGAGTCTAAAAATTAACTTAAACATACTCTTTTCTTTCCCATTGCTTGTTATCACCAAGTACAAACTCTTCACAGCAAATCTGACAACATGAATTTGATATTATATATATTTGTTGTCACAATCACTGCATGTTTAGAAAGGCAAACTGAGCAGAAGTCGCTCACTTAGTTAACTTTTTGTCATTGTTAGAGAGAATTCCAACCATTTTAAAATTGATCTGAAATTAAATTTTTTGTCAGTCCAAAATTGAAAATTTTTAGGAGAAATAAAATGATTTGTGATATTTGCATATTAGCAGAAATCGTTAAACTATCGAAAAACTATGGAACTATTGAAAAATATAGGTTTTAGTCATATAGAATAAATTAAAAAATACATATTATAGAAGTATATAAATGTACCCCATCCAACTCATTCAGTCTCTTCATTCGTTGTGCACCTGTATTAATTTTCACCTAACTTCACAGGACCCATTATTGTTCTTATTATCTTACCTTCTTGAATCAGTTGTTCTTCGTTCTTCTTCATTTTCATGGTTTCCACTGCATACATGACTGCTAGTAATACAACTGTCAAGTAAAAGTTTGAAGTGGGGGGTGCACACCTTGAGTGAGGCAGTAAGGGAAGTTCTTAGCAGATTCATGGGGTGGATATCTAAAGAAAAAAGTATTGCCTGTCAGTTACTTTTATGCCCAAATGCATCTGTGACATGAATTTGTTGGACTTGTGAATAAAATATTGATTGATATGCAATTTTATATACAAACAATTGGTAAATGTTGAACATTTTTAATGACACCGAAAATATTTAAGGGTCTTAAGCATCCCTCTTCAATGTCCGTATATAAAAAAGTAATCTCTTTTGTTTTTTTCACCATTGAACCTATTTTTTTGTACAAATCCCAATGAATTTCTTATTTTAAGTTTTCTCCTAAATAAATATTTTAAACAGAAGTATTAAAAAATACCTTTTTACAATGAAAAGTGTGCTCTCATGTTTCACCAGATCTGTGGGGTTATCTCCAAATAAAAAAGAAAGTTGTTTTCTACTTCCTCCATAATTTATTGTAATAAGTGCACTTAATTTTTATAATTCAAACAGAATTTCGTAATAGTACATTTTGCTGTAAAAAATTCTCAATTTCACCCTTTATCCTAAATAAAAAAGAGTATATTTTAAACTGTTAATATCCTTTTTTGAATTGCGAAATTAGATGCAATAAGAACAGTTAAATTGGGGAAAAAGTAGAAAACGGCGAAAGATTAAAAACAAAAAAAAATTGGGCGACAAAGATATATTATAATAATAGATGTAATTCATTTAGTTTTAAATAAATACACCAAAAATATTAATCAAAAAAGTAAAAATTTTTCAAAATACAAAATATCTTCGTCAGTAAATATTTATTTATCCCTAACGAAGATTGAAAGCTTGCGAATATTTTTAAATTTAATAAATGTTTGTCTTTTTTAATCAATATTTTTGGTATATTTATGTCAATATATTTATAAAAATATATTGACATGAGACATGTTTTAGTATCTATTGATAACAACTTTACTAACATATCTTTTGTTAGTTTAAAATTAAATCAGTTTGATATAATATTTTTCTACATTTATAGCAGTATATTTAATAGTAATTGATGTTAATGTTATATGTTTATTGGCAGATTTTTTCTGTTATGTATGCGTATATAAAACAGAATACTTTTTTTTTAATACATTGCCTTAAAAAGATAAATTTCCAAGGCACCTGTTTTTATGAAAATTTGCGCACTTTAGGTTTTGTCCTAAATAACAAAAAAGAATATTTTATGTAGAAACCAAAAAAAAAAAAATTGTATAGCAAAAATTGCACCTAAACACAAATATTTTCCATAAATTATTTTCTATCTAAATTATTTAAAACTAAAAGTCGCGAAATATTACTTTCCACTTTGTTTGGAACTGGCTGTGCTAGTTTTGCAGGGGTCAATCAAATCAAAACAATTTTTATTTGGGAAATATATCGTTTCAAATGATTTTGTAAACAATTATCGTAATTTGTTATTTTATAAACATTTAATTGACCTTGAGTTTGATAAAAAATACTGTTATTGTATATTCTCCAAATAAGATTAATTAAAAAAAAGAATGAGTGGCTTTATACAAAGGAGGATTCCTTTTTAATTTCAAGTTCTTCAGTGTATTATTGCATATGCTTTCCTTAATGTGGATGATCTGATCATATTATTAGGATTGAGCTATAAAAGGTAACAACAAATTTAGAGAAGAAAACAATAGAGACACTGCTATAAATAAATTAAGAAAAGACAAATTTTAAGAATAGTTGGTCAACTTGTATATATTAACTATCAGATTTTTTTTGCAGGATTGACACCAGAATGCTACACTTACGTCGATGCAGCCTTATACTCCTCCAAACCTAAAGTTATGGAATTTATCACACAAAACAACAACTTCACCTTCGATTTAGCTGAAAACACAGAACAAGCCTACAAGTTTTTTATCCCCGATTATATTGATCATGCCCTGATTAACTTATCAGACTTGAAATTTTGCCCTACTTGCACAAAATTGCTAGTTAGAATACAAGTCGACAACGTCCCCACTTCAAATAGTTCCTTGAAAACTTTCGAAATTATGAAAGATGATATAAAACCAAAACATATCGAAAGATTCTGGGTTAAAGAGAACAGCTGGCACTATTTGTCATTTTATTTAGAATCCCCACAAAACAGCACTGAAAAAGGAAAGGTGACTATTTCGCTGAGATTCTTCTCATCTGCACATATTTCCTCGAAGACTAATTTCACCAGGATAGGGAAGAAAAAGCATGATAATTTGGAAAATTTTAGGCGGGCAAAATTCAAGACATACAGAATGAGTAAATTTTTGATTGGTAGTCCGTATAAGCAATACGATTTGCTTAGAGAAGGTAGCACTGAAAGCTTTAAGTATTCATTCGATGTAGAGCTGCGCAAAGAAGATGCTCCACCTACTTTTGTGAATTTAACAAGTAAGGATTTTTCAGTTCTAAAGTTTAAATTGAATGAAGCAGTTGATTTTGGTGGAACACTGCATTTCATCATGGCTTTTAAGCCAAGAATTACAAAGAATGGAAGAGAAAGGTTTAGAGAAAATGAACCTGATAATCACGTGGTGGTTGGTTGCATACGTAATGGTAAGAAAGAGTATCCAATGTGGGCAGATAAGTGCTGGTATAACAATGAAGAACATACAACACCTTTGGTTTTGAATAAGACAAACACTAATACTAGCGTTATGATTCCATACCCTGAGTCAGGGAGTTGGTTTGTTTCCATGAAATTGTATTGTGCTGAATGCGAACCTTGCGAATGCCCGGATAACTGCAAGAGAGATTTTGAGAAGTGCGTAGCTAAATGCGAGCAGGGTTGTATAAGTTCTTCAGAGTGCAATTCGTGCATATTTAGATGCGAAGAATTGATTTTAAATTCTATAGATTGTACTGCCTGTGATTGTGATGGACCTTGTAAGAAGACTGAAGTTTCTTGTAATACGAGTATAATTTTTGATGTTGGTTCGTCGGTGTGTGTTTCGGATAGTTGCGGGAAGAATGGTAAATGTACGTTTATGGTCGCTGAAGGATTTGTTTATACTACTTGTATTTGTTCAAACAATTATAGAGGTAAGCTTATTTAATATGAAATTAGTAATAATTTGTGATGGTTAAATTTTTTTCAGGGTGGGATTGCTCTGACGACTCGCAAGCAAATTCTTTTTTGATGGTAGTGTTAGAGTTATTGTTGTTGGTGTTAAGTAATTTAGCATTCCTTCCAGCTGTATACGTAGCTTATAGAAGAGGGTATTATGTAGAAGCTGTAATTTATTTTTCAATTTGTTTCTTCTCAACATTTTATCATTCTTGCGATGCAGGAGAAAACATAATTAGTTTCTGTATAGTTAAATTGTATGTTTTGCAATTTTCTGATTTCTACACGGGATTGCTTTCTATATGGGTGACGCTTATAGCGATGGCACATATCGAAGAGCCTTGGAAGCATATATTCCACATGGTGGGAGCAATTATTATAGCCTTTGGAACAACGTATAATAAGACGTCTTTGTGGGTGTTTTTGTTGCCTGCAATGTTTGGCATTATCATAATAGCGATTAGTTGGTACTGGAAGTATCGTAAAACAAAAGTATTGTTTCCTAGTAAACGGTACTTGTGCGTTATAATGCCTTCGGGTTTGTTTGTGGTAGCCGTAGGTTTAATTTGTTACTCTTTATTACAGACAAAAAGTAATTATAAGTATTTACACAGTTTGTGGCACATGTTGATGGCTGTAGGTATTGTAATATTACTGCCAAATAAAAGTTCATTCCTGCCAAAGAATTTAGATTAAGTAATGTCTATTGTGATATTTAACTATTTTTAATTTTATTTAGTTATAACATATTATAATTATTTAGTATTATTTATTATGACAGACTTTATTATTTTTTTTCTTGTATAACGTAAATGTTAATTATAGATATGTGTAATTTTTACAAAAGAAATGATTGCATTTTGACAAAGTAAGCTGTTAATAATTTAATTTATAATTTTTGTAAGATCTCTCTATTTTTATTAATGTGTAAAGATTGGAAATATTGATCTATCGTATTTAGACCACAAAGTAAAGTTAAAAGCACCTTTAGTGTTTGAGTACTTCAACTTGATATTTTTATATGTGAAGAAATTTTATATCTAAATGTTACAACCTGCCTGTATTCTTGTTAACTGTTAAAGCAACTATTTCTATTCTATATTTCACTAGTAGTTTCTATATATGTTATTTTATTTTATACACATTTGTATTTCTTACTTTTTTTAATTGATGTATTTTTTAATGTTAATAAAATATATAAAATAACTAGTGCTTTTATTTATATGTAAAGAGCATTGATAATCTACTGATATATTTATTGCCTTTTACTTTTTTTATGTAGAAAAAGAAAATCTTGTAATCATGAAAATTTTGGCATTTCCTGAATCCAAAAAAAACATATTGACGAATGAAGAATTTCTATCTCTATGTCTGTGTCTTCTTTAGCAATCAATCTATTTGGAATATCAAGTTAAAATTTTATATTTAAGCTTCAAACATTAATCTCATCATCTGTAGACTGGAGGTTATACTTTATTTCCAAATAAATTTATTATAAAAAAAAATATCTATGTTTTACAAAGCTACTTCATGCTACAATAAATTCCTAAGAACATATTTTTTTTAATTAAAAAAAGTTTAAAAGATGTTAAAATTCTTTTACAGAAATTCAAGGAAAATGGATTTTGGCTTTTTTTAATTAAACAATTTTGTCGAAAATTTGTAAAATTTAAATACATACCTTCGATTACGACAAACTCCGCCCACGCGCATTTCTTCACAAAATAAACAAATTGATTTCGTATAGGTCAAATATTAAAAATTAACAAATAAGATACCAAAAACGTATTGAGAACCTCTGAGTATAACTCCTGGCACACAAGCATTTTTAATTTTACATCCCTCTTTACTATAACGTAAACATCTGTATGACAGTCTATGTCTTTGAATCATTAATGCTAGAGCATGTCTAGTGTAGACAAACAGGTGGCTTAGAGTACTCGTCGCATGAAAAGTGCGTGTAATAGAACGAAATGATGCAATAATTTCTAGCGAATAGCCACAGGATAGTATTTTGCTCTAAAGTCAACGCCTTTGCAAAAAGAATAGGTAGCGGTAGCGACCGTTTTTAAAGAAAACCACAATGAAGTTAAAAACAGTTGTGGTCATCCGCAAGTGTAGTAATTTTTTTTAATGCGCTTCGTCACATTTGATTCTATCACAGTAAACGGTACAGATGGTGTCTACCAAACTTAAAACAGATGATTTTTTATGTGAACAGCGCTTCTAAGCTTGTTCTCTTAGTGTTAAATATTTTTCTGTCTGTCGGTATCGAATAGAATCAGGACATATACAGTGTGCCTTAAAATAAGAATACATTAATTTTTGTTACGAATAAAGTGCCAT
>JAUIMW010001172.1:0-13418 GCA_033557785.1 Enochrus cinctus
AAAGAAGGCGTCGCGTTGTACGACTAATTATGCTTGAAAATGGCTGTAGAACAGGATACTGTAATAGTTTTGAACATTTTTATCGTCGTTTTTATTTGAAATTTAAATGAAGGTAGTGAGCATTTTTAGACGCTCACTGATATCTTTGTTTTCTATTTCTTGAATTAATTAAGTGAAGAATCATTTTAACACAAAAGAAAAATTAAAATTATAGAATAAATGAAGCCAGCAAGTAAGACAACACTAAGGTCCTCAGGAAGAGTTGCACAGGATTGGAATTCAAAAGTTAAGAATAAATATGATTTCCTGTGTCACCAAACGGTAATCCAGTCGAGCTCAACGGAAAGTAATTTTATGAAATTTCGCATCTGAAATTGTTATTATTATGGCGGGTAGCATCGTAAAAGATACATTAGTAATTTTCTCCTCTGGTATACATTCGGAATTTTGTGCCTTCGCAGCATTTTATGGCCGAGTCTGAGCCGCCTGACTGGGACAATATGCTGAATAGGGTACATCAGCTTGCCATCAACTTATTTATCACAAGCGTAATTATATTTTTACTACAGTTGGGAATCAAAATATAAACTTTTCCACAATATCACATGATGCGGTAACCCATAAAACCTAATCAACTTCTGCAACGATGTTTAGCTACGCGTTTTTGTTTGCTTTGAATTTTTATTACCTGCATTTTTACTCCTCGGGTATTTATTTTGAATTGTTCTCCTACACTAGTTGAAAAAGCAATACCTTAACAACCTGTCTTTCAGTACAATTATTGGAATAATTTTTATGAAACAGGCCACTGGAAAACCCTGTGTTTAACCCGCGCTAAAACTAATTTCAAGGCATATTGAAATAATAATGCAGGTAAGGATTACTTATACACTGGATGATTTAACGCTGATTATCTCACGATATCGTGTTATCAATCGCTTTTGCATATCTAAATGCTAATTCGAAAATTGCGAAATTTCATGACAATTAGCTATCGAAGTATTGAAACGCATGCAAGGGGATGCAGACCGTAACGGCCGGCCATAATCAAAAAGAACCTCCTCCTCGGTTTCCACAGGCGCTGAGTGAGATAGAAGAACGTCGAGGTGCCTTTGGTGGAATAGTTACCTGCCCGAAAGTCCATCAGCTGCAAATCGAAGACCTCCCGTGAGCAAGCCGCCAGCGACTAGCACAATGAAGATCTCAACCAAGACCGACCACTCCCAGGCTTCGGCGTGAGATCATTGTAATTTTGTTCGGAGAATCGCTCATTATTATAATCCCTCGTGACCACAGAAAGATGTATTCGCGACTCAATAACACCAAGGCAAAGAAAATTTATTTATTGATTGCTTCGCCACTAGACATATAAATATCACGTGAGTGAACACGGTTCCAGAATGCAGCCCTGAGACACCCTTAAAATTTTTTTAGCCAAATTATGCACACACAAATATTATCGGCAAATAAAAGGGGAACACAACACAACAATAAAATCGGTATACGAATTAGTTTGACAAAACAATTCAATGCTGGAAGTTATGGAAATGTTCGATACGTGTCGAAAGCATTAAATGAAGTTTAATAATCCGCCGATGGTCACGCGGTGCCGATATTGCATAAGTAGGGCCTGAATTTCGCTTAAATTTAAAAAAAAACGTCAGTTTCGGACAGAACTACAAGCACTGAGTGCAATGTGTCGTTTCTGTTGAAATCGAATGGTTTAAAGTTGCAGGTCCGCCAAATTAAAAATAGCTTAACCGCTTGTTCCACATGCAGCTGACGGAAATAGAATTAACTTACAAAAAGCTCTATTAAGTTTTACGGACACAGGTGCCCTTTTGTAGGTTAATTCTGGAAATAATTGGGACACACTTGTTCCATATAATTGCCTTTCACAAAATAAAAGACTCGTTAACCAGGACACCGGTTTTATTTAATACAATTAATATTCTTCTATTTTAGTAACTTACTAATTTCCGCTGGCTTTGTATATTCATTAAAGTGCCTTAAAAAACAAGAAAAATATATTTTTCATCAAAGATATAACGCGTTTTTCTGTACGAGACTAAGGGTCATCTGACAGCAATGCATTCCTTGCTGATCCGTCGTTAATTTCTGGTGTAATCGAGTTATAATGCGAAAGCTCCAGACTTGATCCTAGTAATTACTGTACAAATCCGACAACCTCATCGTCATCTATTGTACATAAAGGCCGGGGGTTCCACGACCAGAAATAGCAAAACCCATCAATCATGCACCAGGGCATCGCAAATCATTTTGTTTTCGATGGCGCGTCGGTTGCGAATGAATTTATCTAGGCTTACTGGTGCTCAATAAGAACGGGTTTCGGATGCCCCTCACTTATAATTAACTGCATCCAAAAGTGTAATTATATGCTACCCCTTCGAGTCTGCAGGGACATGTTTAAATGAAACTTCGTGATATATCGAGCCGCGCTGCACATGGTGAATTTGCTGACTCAAGCTAGATTATTGCACTCGCTTGCAGATTTTCGGCGGTAACAGTTAATTTCTGATTTTGCGATGTCTATCCGCAATTTATGTACACAATGTTCATTTACATAGAGCGATAACAAAAGAGCTACCGTTTTGTATTTTCGATTTGTCTTTCATTTTTATCCACGACGAGGTCTGCACTACAAAAAAAATTGACACGCTCTTGTGTTGTTTATGTATTGGAGATTAAAAACAGAACGAAAAGGGGAGAACAATATTTACCGAAATTTCATAATACAAATTTACCTCCTTTTTATTAAAAATCGTTAGCATTGTAAAATGTATATTAATTTAATAAACTGAATAATATCTCTATATTAAAATAGAAAAGAAGAAACACCAACTTAAAACAATGAGAGATATATAATATAACATTTTGGAATATGTTACTAGAAGTGTGCCACCAGGGGCCCTTATTTAATTTAATAAATTACTGAATGTGTATGGAAATACAGAAAAGGCTAAAAAATTTCGGCTCGCAAACCCTCAAAAATATCTTTCAATGCATTAGTATAATCATTCCCTTAAAACATAGCTGCGTATGCAAGCATCTTCGCTGCTTGCTGACTCGGGTAAGCTTTCGCAATCCAATTCATTGATATCGTCTTCATTCGGTATAAACAGTTATCTTAAGATATCGATGCTTACGCTTGTTGCTTGGCTGTTCATTGCCTCGTTCAAGCAATGTAATTTACTGATTTATGAATCAATCTCTTACAATATAGCAGCGTAAGTCTAAGCAATTTAATTTCTGCTTTTATCTTGTGATTACATTGATTGATGAATTAAATTTGTTTATATTGATTTTTATTTAGTGTTTAAATACTGAAAAAATAACTTTGTTAATCTTTAGCACATCATATATACTGGTGAAATAAGTCTATGTGCTCACTTTTTTTTTTCATGCCAGGAATCTCCTGGATAGTTCAGGACAGATCTTCAGTCTCAGTTCTCATTTCCGAAAAGTTATCAAAAACCTCCTAAAGTTAGTGGATTTCCCTGTTAAGCATGTTATCCTCCGTATAACTTTAAAATGCCTATTATTGAAACTAGATTAAAAATGATAATTTTCTCGTTTTAATATATGAAAGCGTGCCTACTTTTATGTTTTATTAAATTATAATAAGTGTAAGCCAAATTTTGTTTATCTTTTTTAAAATTACAACTAATGTTTTCGTTAATTTGAAGAGGAAAACCTAGCGACGTCAAAAATAAAGTGTAAACAAACATACCCCTTACGTTTCCATTCCTACCTTCCCCTCAATCTTCGCTGCTCGCCGAGATTAGCTAAAGCGAATCCTTAAATTTTTATATATCGCCCTCCGCGGCAACATTGTGTTTTGATTGCCAAAACAATGCACTTTTCTTACTGTAATGTGTTTTGCTTGCTAAAAGAATATATGTATTTTATTTTAGTGTGTTTTGCTTCTCTAAACAATGCATACATCTTATTAAAATATGTTATATTTGCCAAAACAGACCCACACTTTTTGAGTAGAAGCTGTACTACATTGTATGTTTTGTTGTCCCGAAGGGCGATATATAAAAACTTAAGGATTCGCTTTAGCGAATCTCGGCAAGCAGCGAAGCTACGAGTGTCAAGGGACCAATTTTAAGAACATATGGTAGATTCGCTTTTAGTTAGTTCCGTATTATGTTGGTGTCTACAGTGTACATGTTAGACC
The DNA here is from genome assembly GCA_033557785.1 of Enochrus cinctus. Taxonomy (NCBI): domain Eukaryota; kingdom Metazoa; phylum Arthropoda; class Insecta; order Coleoptera; family Hydrophilidae; genus Enochrus; species Enochrus cinctus. The sequence goes on from JAUIMW010001172.1 coordinate 4,205, forward strand.
CATGCTCTTTTTGGTGGAGAAATAAGCCCCTGTAAGTTCTCCCTAGCTTCCCCAGTTATGGTTTTACCTCTGGTCTTTCTACTACGTCTGACTACTTCGCTATATTCTTGATGTAGTTTTTGTTGTATTCATCCTTAGTGTTGTTGTTTTTTTCGTCCAAGCTCTGAGGGTTGTCTTTAACTATTGGACCTTTGTTTATTAGTTTCTGATTGGTTAGATTTGCTTTGTTTATGTTCTATATTGTTCCTATATTTTTCATTCTCAGTAACCTTATTTAGTCCTGATTTAGTCAACCTAATCGAAACAGCAGAACTGAATGTAGATGAATAGGACATTGAGGAGTTGCTGCAGGTTTCTGGTGAGGGCCTTACCAACGACGACCTTCAAAAACTGGCAGAGCAAGGAATTTAAGAACACAAAAATAGTGAATCTAAAGACGATGAACTAAAAGAACTTGCTACAAATTTTCTTAGAAGAAGTTTAGAAACGATAACTGAAATCGTTGTTTTGATCAAGGGAATGATTCAAATTTTGACAGAAGTGCAACCGCAGGAGAGGTTGAAGAGGAGGATGAGACACAAGAGAAAATAATGGCGATAATGAAAAAGATTGTAGTAGACGTGGATCCAAAAAACGACAGAGGATATTAGAAGAATAGGACAACGCAAATCAAACAGCAAAATACCAAAAACTAACAAAGTTCTAAAAAAAAATGGAAATATTCAGAAACACTAAAAAATTAAATTCTAATAAACAGAAGGCCGTTTCTTTATAATTTTGATATAGATGTCTTAATTTTATAAATAATATTTGCGGTATCGTTTCAAAAGTTGATTTTATGTTTTCTTTAAACAATTAAACAATTAAATTATTTAATCTTTTTTATTTTTAACGATTCCGTTAAATACTATTCAATTCTAAAAAAAATTTTGAAATCCAGATCGATTTCGGTGTAGAAATAACTTCATAAAAGTAAATGTAAGAAATATTGCTGCTAGGCTTGCCTCTTAAGTATTATCTTCTCGATGAGCTAACGGTATTTGAGTGCTTTCGATATTAATATTGTAAAAATTAAATCAAAACGAAAAGCTGAAGAGAATTGTTATAAGCAAGCACAAAAACCTTACCAAGAAAATGCTAAAACCGTCTTACAGTTTTCAATAATAATATTTATATTCAGAACATTTAGTTGTAGCTACATCCCGACATCTTAAGTGCATTATAATTATCCTTTTCCATGCTTTTTTTGTGCAAGCTTTTTCTAGAGCAAAATAAAATTGTCGACGAAGGGATTTGTATCAATTCAAAACATATTTTTATTTATACCAAGCGAGACATTCAGATTATAGCACAAAACAAGAATATGCCAAAGAGAAAACAATAAGTAATCAGCAACAAGTGTGTACACACTTTCAGCTCAGTATGTTTACAAGAAGATAATACCTGTGTCGACTCTGAAAAGCATCCTTCAATGACGGTATTAATTACGTTGTATCAACGTATAATTATTTTCGAGATAAAATCTAAGCCGTAGACGTACTGGTCGTTTTTAATTGGTACACCAACGGAAATCTTATTTTTTAAAAAGGAAAAATAACGCGCCACATATGTTTGTATATATAAATAATTGTCTGGTTACAGTACGTGATTAGGTAGAAGTCCCAAGGCGAATTAATACTGAAAACACATGCTGAGTCATCAGGAGATAAAAATGAATGTGCATGCACATGTTAAATGAGAGAAATCAACCGGGGATTAATGAAGTTACGATAGTAATGCTAATTTTCTACTGATACTATAGTTAAATTGCGACCACACGCACATGTCAACGAATTAACAAAATGTTTGTCGGTGAAATACACTGATGAAGAAAAAAACAATCAAAATGTGTATTTTTTGTTCCACCACCACCCTCATTTTCTTGATTTAAGGACAATCACAGGCAAGCCTTTTTTGAATCAAAGCAATATTATATATGTGTTTAATTAATTCAATGTAGAGGAAGCAACAAAAAAATTAAGTGTAAACGATCAGCCAATTCTTTATCTTTAAACATGACAAGCCTCGTGAATTCTAATTTATTTACGAAAGCACACGTCCATCATGGTGCTACGACAAATAAATATTCATAGCGAATAAATATGCTAATAATGTAGTTGATTATAGTAAATTATTTAAGCGATTCCCAGCATTACATTCAATTAATCTGGGTATATATTTGGACACTAAGAACTTGTTTTCTGTTTCTACACGTTGATAAAGTTACAACAGCTTACGAAGCGAAGCTGTTTCGAATACAGCTTAGCACTAAAATAACCGAGCACCGGTTCTTAAGATGTTGATAAACGCTCCTTGATTATTTAATACCAGTTATGAGAAGGAAGTGCATAAATAGTTTTTAATTGCTGTAATGATTTCATTTTCTGTTTATGGTTAGAATCACGACTCCAACTCGAAGAACCGTATTTTAGTAATGTTAAAGCCAGATGTTTTCAGATTCTTCGAAAGCTATTATTATATTCCACGTCATTTCTTGAAATTAACTCCAGTTTTACTATCGTGCAAGTTCGTAGCACTTAAAAATGCAACAATATCGAATCGTCCCCTGAAAAGTTGCCAAATAAATTCAGCACAAATTTGAAAAAAGCCAACAAAGCTTTGTAAGCTTCCATTTTAGGGTCATTTGTAAAGATGTACCGACAATTGGATCTTTTACCACCTGCCGCATTAGCTCCCGCCACCTGGTGTTATGCATTCTTCATCCCCCTACTGCAGGGACGTCACGCACCCTTGCACCCCGCATGTTTTCTTTAAAAGTGCAGTTAACATCATTATAACATTTATAGCGTTGGACGCTGTAATTTGAAAATTAGTAGCTTGCCTATTCCAATGACCTTTAATTTATATATAAAATGTTACAAATAATACTAGGGGTGGTATCACTCCCCTTATAAAGCAATTATCTAGTTTTGTTAACTTAACTTTAAGGGTTGCACCCGTGCTTTGATTTCAGTTTTCTTTTGTAAGTAAATTTTAATTTAATAATAAATATTAATTATGTTAATTTAAACTGCTGTTCCAAATTCACTATCGATTAAGGAGATGGTAACTTCTAGACTAAGTGTGCTAAATAGTAAATTGATTCACGACATTAAACCAAATTGTTTTGGGAGCATGCTGAAAGTTTTCTAATGGAATATTAAGATAGATTGCAGACAATTGCTTCTAACTAAACATTAACTTAGCCAACTCATTAAGAAACATTGAAAACGGAGCGACTCTACGTACATTTCTGCAAACTAAGGTTAATTCTCTAGGTTATGCCATTATTGTTATCGATCTTCGAGAATCTGTAATTTATTATAACTATATTACTATACTTAAATTAGAATTAAATCTTTGAATATTAAAGTGCAGACGTGGCTCCAAAAGTCTGGAACATCAAAAAAAGTAAACAAAATGAGCCGTTGAACCCCATCAATAAAAATATGAAGTCGGAAAGTAATATGTTCTACACCAACAGGCAATTAAAGCTTCGATTGCGTATCTCTTTCAAGCATCAGGGTGTGATCGGTATTCTGCACGTGTACCATCTCGAGATCACCAAAGTCGCCAGAGGCAGCGGCCGTTCCAGTATGAATGAGTGTTTTCCGGAGAGGATGGAGGCGGCTGGGTGGTCGATACGCTCTTCTTATTGCATCTCGTGCACGTCTTCTCTTAGAACTATAGAGAACCTCAACTTCCTGGTGATACTCCCACATGACATGGATAATTTAGTTATACTTGCACGGGAATTATTCAGTACCTATGTAACATAATAATTTACCGAGGGTGAGCAAAACTCAGCTTACTTTACTTTTGGAAAAATGTATATAACAACATAGTTGTTGGCACATTTCCAACGTTAAATTGTTTCCTCGCAGACGTCGCTTTCTCATATCACTTCCAAAAATAAAACTCCTTCAAATAGCGTCATCAACTGTTTCAAACAATTTCGTTTGATAGGAGCAAGAGATTTCAGCACCCCAGCTTAAGCAGAGCGTCTATTCTTACATGTTGTAAATTACTCTATCGGATCAGGCACCGACCCCGGTGAGATGTGGTATCAACTTGATATGTTGAAACTGTACGTTTAACAAAGTTTATACATTGCTAAAGTTTAATAAGTTCATTTGGTGATTCGGTTGCCTGGTTCAGAGATCCGTTTCATCAAGTATACATTCCGCAGATAAAACAAAAACTTGGCGCCGCCGACGCCGTACTCAAATAACACTTAAAAGTTTGTAAACTTAAACATATGCTCCAAATTAAACCCAAGACAACCAAAACGGGCATGTGCTGCCGCCACTCTTTTTATTACGCTTTTCCCAGTAGCTTCAGCTTAATACAATCACAAATATTTTTTGGTACGCACTCCATCCTTTTATGACTTCCCATTTTACTTTCTCGGCCAATTCAACCTTTGCTTACGTATTAAGAGGATATTTATTCGACGCCGTGGACGTCATACCACAAGCCTCGTTATGCCTCCTTCAGTATCAAATTCAGCCTTACAAAAACCTATTAAACATTCGAAAAAACTACTTACAAGAAATTGTTCAATTATAGAAACCTGATCACTCTTAATAAAGCAATCAAAATCTTGTTAACCTTGCACAAATAATAATTTGCAACCACAAAATTACCATAGAACATAATAGAGACATCAAACCAGTAAGATCGCCACCCATTCATTCTTCAAAACAATCCGTCTGCCTAACCACATAATGACAAACCAACCTAAGAATTTGGCACCTGAACCATTGTTCGCCCAGGAAACCGTTTAACTTTACACGGTCGCCTCTCCTAGTGGTCTCAGGTAGGAAACAACAAATCGGATCGAAAGCCCCTAAATTAATCAAAAAATAAAATAATGAAACGGCCGATAAACAGGCGTTTACAACACGCGAAAAAAAATCGTTCCCAAATGTTTAAGGAACTCGCGGTCGGTGGAAATCATTATAAATATGTATGATGTGGACCGAGCATAAATAACTTAATCTTGATCTGAGATAGCGTGATCGCGGCCCAATTCTTACCTGGCCTTGAACGAAAGGTACGTCAAAGATGGGAATCTGACCAGCCAGCGACTCAACGCAATTCCACCATCATCCATCCACTTCACCGACCTCACCCGAAGAATTCTTGTATTTTTCCATATAACGCTGCTATTTAGGGTAAATATTTTGCTTGAAAAATCCGTTTCGATGCATTTATTGCGATAAAATATTTCTTTTTGCCAGTCGGGAATATTTTTTTGCGAATTTTTGCTTGCGAGTACTTGTTGTCGCATAGAAATATGATTTTTTTGCGTATAAATATCAGATTTTTATACAGAGAAAAGTATAGTCGTCGCCCAAAGTCGATGAGCTCAGTAATTCATTTGCAGTGAGAGTGTAAAGTGTCACGAAATAAGATAAGTGAAAAACTTTTTTCTCTCAAGAGTCAAGAGATAACACAAAATGTAAAGTGTAATGGCCTTCAATAAATAAATATTGTATACAAATGAAATATAATATACGAGTAACTCTTAATAATGAATATTTAAATAAGTACTTTACTTAGATTAATAAAACAAATTTAAACAGTCCGCCTTGGAACCCACCACAACAATGCATTTTCTAAAATTACAATATAGCATTCAATGAAATCTCTCTGCCTTTTAAAGTGTTCCACAAGGCATTATTATTCCATAAGTGTTTTTCACCATTCGGTCTAACATGCGATGGTCAGTGTTATATTATGGTAGGTTCTCCAAAGAAATCGTGTACTAGCGTACACCTGGTTGGGCCGTGCGGTTGTGAATACGGCAAACGGAACACCGTGTTATGCGTATGAAATACTAGAGGAATATGTAATCCTTTCTAATACCTTTGCACTTCCTGAGCAATAAGGCTTAGTCTAACCACCGTAACGCAAAGTTTGCAGCTGTATTGAAGTGAACTATGCTGAAAGTTTGATGCTGTTTAATGCCCCGTGCATCGGAATGTTACCTGAAAATGTAAATAAATTCGCGCGGATTTAAAATTGGAACTTCGAGATGAATTTTTATTTTGAGAAAAAGATAGTTTAAGATGAAGCGAGACAATTTATTTAAAAACTAAGCAAGTAGCTTTCCTCGAAATAATTATAGTTGATGGAAATTGCGAAATTCAAACGGTAAAAAGTTGAAGGAGCAAAGTTATTTTTAAAGGAAATGGAAGACAAAGCGATGTTCAGTTTAAGAAAGTTCGCTCCTCAAGAAAAGTTTAACAAAACGTCAAGTTGCAATTACTCAGGAACTAATTTTACATAAAGTTTTAAGTTGAGGGTAGCGAGCGGCTGCTTTCTGTGCCGTTTCGCACCCATAGATCATCGAGTTAAACCAGAAACCCACAGTTACAAGTTCATGCATCTGGACTCAGGTGGAACTACATTAATTCTGCGGTGTAGACACACTACATACAGACAACTTTCTTGTTTTATCGTATTACCAACGTGCGGCCACACACAACCTCGCACCGAAATCATATTACCTTTCGGTGAGAATATTTTCTGTAATTTGACCCTTGGTTTCCTTCGAGCATAATGGGTTTGCTTTGGAATATAATTTCGTTTAGACGTTTGTGGGGAGCGCCGTATTTGCCTTATTTCAATTAAAACTTTACGATTTTTTTGTTTTAAGCGTTGTGTGGAGGTTAAAATTACATACACTTGTAATTTGGGGAGCAAATCCAAGCGGAAGCATTTGATGTGCAAGAGATCGAGGAACAAGATTTGTATTAGTTGTATAAGATAAGACGGTCGTCTAAGACGACGCAAAACTCAAAGCAGAAAGGCGTATTAAATTAACTGAGTGACCGAGTTTCCTCGAGGAGTTGCCATTCTCGGAGCAACAGACTGTTGTATACAATTACTTGGACATTGTGTATGCAGCCAGATACACAAGACTAACATTACAGTAAACGCTTCAAGCTGAAAGGCTTACTTGTATGCGTTATTACCTCACTAGTTCCAGTACAGTAGTTGCTGGTGCAGTTTCTCTGACATTTGGATAAAGTCACAGAAATAGCGTTCGACTTCCAGAACTTCCAGTTATGCAGCAGATTCTGCTCACCCATATTCATTTCAGCTGCACTATCTTGCGTGCATTATGTCTGAGGACTCGTGATTGCAAAAGAACAAATTTTGTGATAAACGAAATTTGATTTTTAATTAAAGGCATTAAATTGTCAATTAAGTGTGTCCCATCCAAAGGGCTTCACAGGTGAAGCCATAATTTATTAACGAGGAAATAGGTAATTAATGGTACGGGTATAATCGCATCAAATTAAGCATTTTCAGGACCTAGGACTCTTGACTGATTTATTAGGGAGGCGCAAAATAGCAGTGATATAATATTGATCTTGAGCACTTTACAATGAATAAAATATTCAATTATTCGTTTGGAACGGAACTTTATTATTTATGGGTTCCCGTTAAGCTGGCGAACTAAATGCTCTAATGGCAAGTATGATTTTCGTTTATTTTATTATTTATGACAAACATGTTGACCTACCCGACTGAATCGATTATGTACCTTTCATTCACTCACCCGGCGACGTTTCGTGTGACGTGCCACGAACGCGTCAAATCGCAAAAATCGATTTTTATTGGCTGAAATGGATATTTTTAGATTTTCACTATTTGAAACGTTACGTGTTTTACAATTCGTCATCAGTTATTTGCTTTTGACTCCTTATTTTCGTTTAAATTGAGTTTTGTTTCTTGTTTATTCATTTTTAAGTGATATGCGACAGTATATGGTACAGTATTTTGGGGAGGTTCTAGTTCTCAGCATCTAACGGATTTTTTCGCAACGACTAATAAAATAGCCGTAGCCCAAAAGCATCTAATTTTAGACTTGAACAAATTAAAACAAGCAGACCTTTAAAACTTGCAAATAAACACTTCTCCGTGAAAAACGCCGTAAAGCACCTCGCGCACTGTAAATATTTAGATTACTATTTTAATTTTACTGTCTTCCTTTAATTGGTTTTCTCGAACGAATTCCGTTTATTGCTTCAGTCTGCTACTAAACAAGCCTTTTGTTTTTGTCTGTTGCATCTCGTTAACCGTTTTAAAATCTGGGTAGCAAATTCTTTATTAGGATATATGGCTTCTGATTTTATGTGTTTGCTTTGTTAAAAGGGCAATATGTAACTTAATCTTGAAAGAGTTATGCTCATGGTACAACGAACCTTGTGTTTGTGAGTCATACTAACAATTCCACGCTTGCTTGTCTTGATTTCTGGGAACCGCGTAATTCGACCCGGGCTCGTTCCACCAATCTTTTTGCTTTAATGTTTCATTGTTCCTTGTAGATTGCCAATTAAAATTTACTTGAGACGCAATTTTATATTATTACTTAAAATTTATGCTTTTAAAACCTACTTAAGGAGATGCAATAATTTTTTGACATTGATAACTTTAATGCCAATGCCCAACTTTTTTTTTGAATAATTCCAACTCGCAAGTCAGAACAAAGATATCCACATCCCGCCAGATCGATAATTATCTCAACCTATAATGAGACAACCTCTCGTCAATGTTGCCAAGGCGAATAGTTGAGGGTCTGGCGTTTAAATTGTAGGGCGTATCCTCACCGCACTAGTGCGGCGGCCATTGGAAATTAGCATTAGTAAGCATATGTCTGACGAGAGGAACAGTAATGTTAATGTTTAATTCTGTTCCGCGTGCCCTTGTGTCCATAAAGTTGATTCATATGCGTTGCCCAGACCCTGCCATATGCTTGAAGGGGGCTACTTTTGGGCCGATCCCCTATATATTTAATTAAATTAACAGGTTTTTCATGTTTACCGAAGGCGTCCGTTCTCCACATCCTTCCTTACTGGCTGCCTTCTTGTGTACATACGCGGTAATTGCACGATGCTCTTACTATGTTTATGATTTTAATAATGGAACAGACTTGCCTGGATGGGAACCTTGGTGCGTTCCTTGCTTTGCAGTTGATAGGCTTACCTGAAACAATTTAAAAGAAATTAAGACGAGGAAGCAATGCAATAGAATTTTTAAGGTAGTTTTTTTAATGTGACAAACTCTTTCCTTTCATCCATGTGTTCATTAACCCGGCAGTGGTCGCTAGGCCAGTTGTAACGCGAGTGGTCGCGCGTGAGACTTTCTCTCACAGTACATT
>JAUIMW010001173.1:0-13415 GCA_033557785.1 Enochrus cinctus
ATATATATATATATATATATATATAATAATAATAATAATAATAAAAGTAAAGCGTAGTTTACAGAGTATCTGGAGCACAATTCTATGTTCTTCAGATTTTTTGGTGATCCCTTTTTTGTTAAAGGTAGTATACTAATAACAAAGCAAGAAACATCATAAAATAAGATCTTCCAGGAGGTCTAAAAACATGCATCGTGCTTCAGATACATTTTTATCTACGAACTTAATATCACAAAAATCGTGATCGTGATCGTGATATTTTTAAAAAGAAAATATATGATTAAGTATCTGGAGGACAATCCATGCGCTTTCAATATACATTAATATATTAATTAATTAATTAATATATATCTATTCTAATTTTAGACAAGAAGAAAAGAATGTTATTAACATATTTATACAAAATTAGGAGTAGATAGAAATATATCTGGAAGACATTCTATGACCTTCAAACTCCATGATGATTGATTTTATACTGTTTATTGGTATTTTCCTTGCTTCTAGTATTCTTTATTTTATGCTATTTCTTACTCTATATAGTAATGTAAACTGACATTTTATAATAAAAGTTAATAGCAGTCAGAATATTTAAACGCACTTAAAAGTAGGTAAATAACAATATACATGCAAGGTCCTCCATTTCTTTTTTAGTAATAAAGTCTAAAAAACATAGAAAGTCTTCCAGATGTACTGTTATCTGTATACTCCTAATTAATAAGTAGAAGGTATTTAGTTTACAGAGTACTTAAAGAACATTCTATGTTCTCCAAACCTCTTGGTGGTCCCTTTCTTTATTGGAAATATTATACTAGTAATAGAGTAAAAAACGTCATAAAATAAAGACTTCTAAGAGGTCTAGAGGATATTGAATGTTTTTCAAGTGCACTATTATCTACGTATTAATTATTTACAGTAAAAAATCATAACATTAAAAGTAATTTATCAATAAAAAGAAAATAAATAATCAAGTACAGAGGAAACATTTCACGTCCCTCAAATTTTTTTCTTATTCTATAACAATAAAGTAATGTAATACTGTTATCAAAATATTTAAATACACTTAGAAGTACGAAAATAGCAATATATATGTAAGATATCTTATATCTTATTAATGATCTCTTTTTTGCCAAAGATAGTATATTAGTAATTGAGTATGAAACAACATTAAATAAAGATCTTCAAGAGATCTATAGTATGTCCTTTAAGATATTTGAATATTAATTATCGACAATAAAAAATCGTGATATTTCTAAAAGTCGCTTATCAATAAAAAGAAAATAGATGATCTAAATTTTGAAAAACAATCCAAGTCTCTTAGACCCAATGGTAGTTTACATTAATATATTAGAACAGAACAAGATACAATACAAAATGAAAAATTGAAAAACGATCTGAAACTGTAAAAAAAGAGACACTAAACTATTTAAAGAGCATGAAATGTCCTCCAGATACAGTACTATTTATGTACTTTCAACTCACGTAAGAAATCTTATATGGACTTAGAAGATATTCCATATTTTCTAATCTTCTTGAAATTCTTTCTTTTATCATGTTGAATAATCTTTATTAAAATAAAATAAAAACAATATGAAAAAGACTACCAAGTGGTTTAGAGAATATAAAAACTTCTTCCAGATATATTGTTAATTGTCTACATATTTGTAATTCAATTCAAATAACCTGATAACACTTAACTTTTTAAGTTTAAGTTTAAGTAACGTAGAATATAATTTAAAGATACTTTCGAATTTCATTTTTATTATAAAAGACCAGACTATATTGCATTAGAATAAGAAATAACATAAAATAAAGACCTCTACTATCTGTATACTATTAATTCAATACAAATATTTTGATAACATTCAACTTTAACGAACTTGTAAAAAAAGTGTAGTTTACAGTATACCTGGAAAACATTCCATGTCGTGCAGATTTTCTGGTAGTCTTCTTTTTGTCTTGTTTTTTTCTATTCCAACGTAGGGATATTAATATATTTTTAATAATACTAGACTGTCCTCTACGTTCTTTCTAATTACATAGGAAATATGAATTTTTTAAGTTAATAAAAAATTTGATAATAATCATTAAAATATAATATATTCTATTTACTAGATCTCTTAGTATTCCATATTTAATAGTTAAAAACCAATAAACATCCTTATGTTGAATTAAAGTAAAATACAAAACCAAAAGACCACTAGAGAGTTTGAGAAACATGAAATATTACTCAGACACATTGCAAACTATAATTTTCTTAATTAGCTCGTTAAAATTACATTTTATACAAAATTAGGAGTGTGCAGATAATAGTACACCTCAAGGTACATTATATGTACTCTAGATTTCCTGCTTATCCTTTATTTTATATTGTTCTTGGATGAAATTTTCTCTAGGTATATTGTTATCAACTAATAGATAAAACAGTTTACTGAATACTTGGTGAACATCTTATGAACTCCAGAGTCTCTGATGTTCTTTTTTTATTATATATAAATCTAATAAATTTATAAAAAAATACAACCATAATGTTGATCAAAAGCTTGGAAATTACTTATCTATTTTATTTTCGACTTTTTTAGATATATTTAATTGAAATCAATTTTTACTTTATAATTATATTATTAAGCTATTTGTATACAATTAAAAATATGTAGATTTACAGTAAATTTGATGGACATACAATTTCTTCCAATTATGTTCTTCAAAAGGTCTAGAGGACATGAAATATCTTCCAGACTTCCTGATAGTCCTTATTTTATTACTATATTGTAATACAATTAAAAATATTATATATACGTATGCTAATTTTAAACAATAAAAAAAGAACATTAAATGTTTTCTAAATACTCAATATTATATATTTATTTCATATTGGTAAGCTACTCTTAAAAATATCATGATTATATTTATCAATAATCTATTCTTGTAGACCACCTGGAAACCATTATTTTATATTATTTCTTGTTCTATTACTTAATTATTATTAATCATAAGTATAATATATAATGTATAATATATTTAAGTAAAAGTAAGTATAAAGATAACATTATATCTGGAGGATATTCTATGCTCTTCAAATTCTTCAATAGTTATTATTTTACATGATAGATATGGAATGTTCTCTAAGTATTGTACTTTCTGCATATTAAATATTGATAACCAGAACTTGAAGAACATAAATTTTCGAATACTCTGCAAACTGGGTTTCACATACTAGTTACTTAAATTTGAAAAATTTAAGGGTGTTATCAAGATATTTGAATATAATTAGAGCTATGTAGATGATAGACATTCCATATCCTTATGTTATGTTGAAATAAAGTAAGAAATAACTTAAGAAATATTTCCATGAAGTCTATGGAACATAGAATTCTTCAGACCATGTAAATAATTTTCAAAGGACCTGAAGTACATGAAATGTTTTCCAAACTGGCTGATAGTCCTTAATTCATGTTATTTCTAAGTTAATTACAATATAGTAATATATATTAATCTTTAATAGTAAAAAACTTAACCTTTACAAGTTTAAACAATTAATAAATAGAGCGTAGTTTACAGAGCACCTGAAGGACATTCTATATCCTCCAAACCTCTTGGTGATCTCTTTTTTTTTGTTAAAAATGATATACTATTAATATAATAAAGAAACATCATAAAATAAAAACCTCTAGGAAATCTCATTATTAAGAAGAAAATAGATGATTAAGTACCTAAAGAACATTCCATGCCTCTCAAACTCTTTAATGTTAATTTTTATAAATAAATGTTAAAATCAAACTATATTAGTATATTAAAACAGAGCAATATACTGCGATTTTCATACTTCTAATTATTGGCATATCCTGATGCCATTCTTAATTTTTTCAAAATAAAACAACTTGTAATTAGAACACTTTTCTTTTATTATCTAAAATCAGTTTATATTACTGCAAAAAAAATAAATATTAAATAAGAAACACTAAAAATCTGGGAGTCATGTAATGCTCTATAGATTGTTTATTATTTACATAACTTCTTCAAATTTAATAAACTAATAAATAAAGTATGGTTTATAAAATATTTAGAAAACATTCTATGTTCTACAGATTTCTTGGTGATCCCTTCAATCTATGTCTTCCATATTTTCTTTTAATGTTTATTAACTTTTTAGCAATAAAAAAAATTGGAGACATTTAATGTCCTCTAGAATTTTTTTTATTTTTAAATATCAGTTTATATTACTATATGGTTAATTGAGTAAGAAACAACTAAAATAAAGATTTATAGTGTGTTTAGAAAACATAGAACGTTTTCCACGTACTACCGTACTACCCGTACTAACGTTATCTACGTACTAATTATTAACAATAAATCATGATATGTTTAAAAGTAACTCATAACAAAGAAAGTAGATAATCGAATAGTTGGAGGATTCTATAGTAATATAGTAATGTATACTGATTTTTAACAAGAAAAAAGGTATAATAAAACGCTGGAGCACATGGAATGTACTCCAGGTATACTGCACCAAGATCTTCTAGTTCTTTTTTATTGTAAAAAGACTAAGTAAACTAAAATATTTGTACTTATCTGGAGAACATTCTAGGTCTTTTATAATAAAAAAAAGAAGTCAGAAGATTATCTTTTAAAGTCTCAAATTTAATCAATTCATTAAAAATTTATAGATTATAAAGCACCTACATTTCATGTCTTTTACTCTCTCTGGTGGTCTTTTTTTATAGTTTTTATTTTATTTTAAAATAATGTTTGATAATTGTTATTAATAAAAAAAGAAACAGCAGATATCTCAAAATATTTGAATACAATTAAAAGTACGTAGATAACAATATAATTGAAAGACATTCCAATTGATTCTTATATATTAAACGGAAATGCCAGAGTTTAAACAACTAATAAGTAAGAACATAATTTACAGAGTACCCGGAGGACATCTATGTCCTCTAGACTTCTTGGCGATCCCTTTTTTTTTGTTAAAGATAGTTTACTAATCTAAGTCTCCCAAAAACCTTGGTGTCTCTTTTTTTATTGTTAAAAATCAATTACTATATTGTAATTGATTAAAAAGTAGTCTAAAATAAGGAGGTCTGAGAATGTTTTTTAGGAATAAAAATAAGAAAGATTGAAAGTGTTATTAGGATATTTAAATACAATAGCAGTATATCTGGAGGATATTTCATGTCTTTTAGAATAAGGAAAACGTAATTTATAGAACATTTGGAAAACATTCTATGTCTTTTAGACCTCCTAGTTCCTTTTTTATTGTAAAAGTTCAGTTACAACATTGTAATAGAATAAAAAATAACATTAAGACCTCCACAAAGTCTAGGGGTCATGGAATTTCCTTCAAGTTTATTGTTATCTAAGTACGTTTTATTGTATTCAAATATTCTGATAAGTATACTTTTACCTACATATTTCTAATTGTATTTTAATATTTTAATGTTTTCGGTATAATAGTTAAAAAATCAGTAAAAAATCTATTTATTGAAATAGAGTAAAACATAGGATAAAATAAAGTAATTTATAGCACATCTGGAGGATATTCTTGGGCTTTCTACTATTTTCCCTTAAAGTTAAATATTTAAATACTATTAACAGTATATAAAATGTATACTCTTTTTTACATAGTTGAAGTAGTTTTAAAAGTATATAAAAAGGGCAGTAGAAGAGTATTATCAGGATATTTGAATACAATAGAAAATATGTTTCTTCTTTATTATCTAGAACAGTTTACATACTATATTGTATTTAATAAAATAAGAAATAAAATAAAATATGTACCATCAGTAAATTTAGAGAACGTAGGTTGTTTTTCGGGTTTATTGCTATCCACATAGTAATTATTAATATTAAAAAATCAAATATTTAAACGTAACTTATCACTAAGAATAAAAAGTAGACGACTAAACATTTGGATGGCATCAATTACGTTGTTATGTTCTCCCAAATGTCCTTTAAGTATTCGATCATATATTTTTTTCTTATGGATTAGCTATTCTTAAAAATATCATGATTATTTTTTCTCTATTATCAATAAATAGTAGATAAATAACACCTGGAAGATATTCCATTTCTCTTAGAACTTCTCACAAATGTTTTGGTTCTATTTTATTGTAAATTACAGCTAAAAGGTGTAGAGTACATAGAATATCTTCTAGGTACTCTGTATCTGGAGGATATTCTATGTTTTTCAGTTCCTTTGATGATATTTTTTATACTATGTCAATAAAAGAACGTTTAATAACATCATTTCAATAAAGAAATGTTTATAGATTTTTATTAGCAAAAAAGTATCACCATAGAATTTCCAGATAAACTATTGTACTATTTCTTCAAATTTAATAAACTAGTAACTATATTTTTATTCATGTACATTTGGAAGAAATTCTATATTCCTGATAGTTTTTTTTTACCCAGATGAAATAGTTTTAAAGGCGAAAGATATAGAATAATCTCCATATACTCTGCAAACTACACTTTATTTCTTAATTACTTAAATTTAGAAAAATTAAGAATATTTATTGCCAGGATATTTGAATAAAACAGAAAATATGTAGACCTTTTTTTTTGTTGAAGAAAGTATATCAGTAATAGAATAAAAAAAAGCATAAAATACCTATAAGAGGTTTAAAGAATCATGAATCAGGTATACTGTTATCTACATATTAATTATTAACAATAAAAAAAATCATGATATTTCTAAGAATACATAGCATATTACGCTATTCTTATTCATTTTACTTAGTCTAATCATTAAATAGGTATTCTTATTTTGAAATAGAATAAAAACAATATAAACAACACCATCAAAGAGACTGAGAGACATGATATGTTTTAAGATAATTCAACATAATTAAAAGTACGTCCATAATAGTACTCTTGAAGGACATTCCATGTCCCTTAAGTACCTTGATTCCTTTTTATTGTAAAAGATCAAGTATATATTATTATATTGTAATAGAATAAAAAAGCAATATAAGGACCTTCAAAGTTGTAGGAATCATGGAATGTTCTTCAGGTGTATTACAATCTATTCTACTATTAATTAAAAAAAGTTATTTACATTAAAAAAATGAAGAGTGTTATGAAGATATTTAAATACAATTAAAAGTACATAGAAAACATTATACCTGGAGGACGTTCTATGTCCTAATGTTCCCTATTTAATAGCTAAAAATTAGTAAAAAAAAAACACTATTAGAAGTATATAGATTACAATATACTTGAAGGATATTCCATGTCTTTTAGATACTTTAATCTATTTCGACAAAGGTATGTTTAATAATTTTTATTAACAAAAAAAAAGGTCACAGAGGGTGTGTTTTTCCAAGTTTAATGAACTAGTAAGAAAAGCATAATTTACAGAACCTCTGGAAGAAAATCCATGTTTCTCAGGGAACCTGGATTTGGGATGTGTTTGACAATAACTCATCAATAAGAAGAGCATCTATAGAACATTTTGTTTCCTAAATCTTTGTAATAGTTTTTCTTTTACCTTGTTTTTACTCTATTCCAACATATAAATATTTGTTTATTTTTAACTGTTAAACAAGGTATTTGGAGGACAAGGAATGTCCTCCAGGTATACTGTTATTTACGTACTATATAATTGTTTTCAAGTATTTTCATAAGTTTAATTTTTTTTTTTGGTTTAAGCAATTAATAAAAAAGGGTGTAATTTATAGACTACTTAGAAAACATTAAATGTTCTTTTCTTTATTATTATTAAATATCAATATATACATTACTATATTGTAATTAATTAAGAAATAACATAAACTAAGAGGATCTAAGGGACATAGAATATTTTGCAAGTATTGCAAAAACTGTAAAGTCTTAATGGATTGGTTAAATTTGAGGAAATGTAGAACGTTATCAAGACTATAGAATATATTTAAAAATATGTCAATACCTGGAAAATGTTCTCTCAGACCTTTTGATAGGCCTTTTTTATATTTTTTAGTTTTATTTCATTAAAGAAATAGTTAAATTTGTATGAACAAAAAAGGACTTCCAAAGAATTTGAGGGACATTCCAAGTGAACTATCATATTATTTCTTCAAACTTAACAAACTAATAACCATATTTTTATTTAATTTCAAGAAACGTTTAATAATTTTTAAGAATAAAAAATGATCGCTAGAAAGACTAAAGAACATGGAATGTCTTCCAGGTATTCCACTATTTACATATTAATTATTGACATCTAAATTTATTATGTGAAATAGATTGAAATATACATGAAACGCAGCAGAGGGCCTGGGAGATATATGGTGCTCTTTCTTCTTAAAGATCTTATTTTTTTACTCTGTTTCAACATAGGAATATTTATCGATTTTTAACTGTCAAACAGAGGACACCAAGGAATCTGGGGAACATGGAATATCCTCCAGCTGTACTGTTACTTACGTTCTTCTAATTGTGTTTAAATATCACGATGAAACTATTAATTTTTTTCAAGTTTAAGCAGCTAATAAGTAGAGTGTAGTTTGTAGAGTACCTGGAGGACATTTCATGTCCCCCAGATCCCCTGGTGTTCTCCTGTTTAACAGTTAAAAATCAATAAATATCACTTTGCTGAAACAGGGTAAAAAACAAGACGAAAGAAAGACCACCTATATATTTTTAACTATGTTTAAAAAATCTTAACGACAATCTGTATTTTCTGTATTTTAAATTTCATCAAATAAAAAGAAAAGTGTAGTTTGTGAAGTACCTAGAGGATATTCACGCAATTTTTTCTTTTATTAAATTCTACAAATAAACTCTCTATGTTAAAATTTAAAATCATGGTAGTGTTAGTAACATATAAAGTAGAACGAGAGACAAAGAGTATGAAGGACGTAGAATGTCCTCCAGGTACTCTGCAAATTGCACTCTATTTATTAGTTACTTAACCTTCAAGTTAAGATTAAGATACGTTATTAGGATGTTTAGAAACAATTAGAAGTACATAGACAACAGTTTACCTGAAGGACATTCCTTATATTCCAGACTCTCTAATGTTCCCTATTTAACTTTTAAAAATCAGTAAATATCACTTTATTAAAACAGAATAAAAACAAGGTAAAAAAAAAGAGCACCAGGGGATCTGAGGGACATGGAATGTCTTCCAAGTACTTAACAAAGTATGTTCTAATTATTAGTTACTTAAACTTAAAAAAATTAATAGGGTTATCATGATAATTAAACACAATCAGAAGTACATAGAAAGCATTATACCTGGAGGACATTCCATGTCTCCCAAACCCCCTGGCGGCTCTCCTGTTGTTTTTTATATATTTTAGAATAGGAATGTTAACTTATTTTTAAATAATAAAAAAAGGGCCACCAGTGGGTTGAAAAAGCTTTTTTTTATGTTTTTTTATACTCTGTTTGAATAAAAGGATGTTAGTTGATTCTTAACTATAAAAGGAAGAACACTAGGAAGTATGAGGGACATGGAATGTCTTCCGTTATTTACATTCCTGTTATTTTATACTCTATTTGCACAGAGGGATGTTTTCTAATTTTTTACAATGAAAAGAGAATCTAAATAAACTAAAAATCTTGACAATACCCTTTATTTGTTTAAGTCAAACCAACTAATATAAAAAACGTAATTTACCGAGTAACTGGATGACATTCCATGGTTCCCAGAAGTATAAAACAATATAAAAATAATTACCAGAGTGTCTGAAGGACATGGAATGTGCTCGGAAAACTACGTTTTTAATATTTGTTGGTTTAACTTACATAAATTAAGAGTATCATCAAGAATTAGTAAATTAGAAATACGTAGAAGACAGTGTACCTGGAGGACATTCCTCAGGTGTACTGTTCTTTATTTACTTCTAACATTTTTCTTAGTGATTGATAAATCATAAATAAATGAGGTGCTGTTAATATTTTTCAAAGTAGATAATAGTGCACCTAGAAGACATTCCATGTACACTATTTTTCTTATTTCCAAGTGGTGTTAAATAGGTAAAATATTAACAACTCTTCTTTTATTTATGTTTTATCAATTACTAATAAAAACGTAGAAAACTCAGTTTCTTTGATGGTTCTTCTTTTATCATAAAAGATTTTTTTTTAATTTTCTAAAATTGTATTATATATAAAAAAAGTATTAACGGATATAAAATGAGTTATAGGAAACTGATTATGTATGCTTCTTAGTAGTGTTTATAGATTACAATAGATTTTTTTGCGGACATGGAATGTCCTTCAAGTGCACTACTCTCTGCTTACTTCTAATGTGAATAACTCATTTTTTATTTGTTTTACAAATAAATAAGAAGATTTCATCTTCCCCAAATTCTCTAGCTATTCTTTTTTTTATATTATTTGTTATTTTGTTGCAACAGATTGTTTATATATGTCCTCCAGGTATTCGACTTTCTACGTATTAAATAACAACAGTATATCTGGAGGGCATTCCATGTCCCCCAGACTCCCTGGTGTTCTCTGTTTAACAGTTAAAAATCAATAAACATTTTTCCGTTGAAACAGAGTGAAAACAAGGCGAAAGAAGGGGCACCAGGGGGTCTGGGAGACATGGAATGTCCTCCAGGTATACTGTTATCTACGTACCTCTAATTGTGTTCAACTATCACGATGAAACTATTAATTTTTTCAAGTTTAAGCAGCTAATAAGTAAAGTGTAGTTTGCAGAGTACCTGGAGGATATTCCATGTCCTCCAGACTCCCTGATACTCTTTTTTTCACCTTGTTTTTCACTCTGTTTCAACAAAAGAATGTCAAATTTGGAAATATTATGAAAATAACATTAAAGAACAATAAGAAGTACTTACACAGCAGAGTGTAGAGACATAAAATATGATCTTAACGTTGATTTTTAAAATCATATTAAAAAAGTACATAAAAAAGAATATATGAAAGATATTTTCACATGTTCTTCTAGATCCTTTGGAAGCTTTTTTTGTGTAGTAGTTAACATTTCTTTATTAATACAGATTATCATAAGGATTTTTTTAAATAATTGAAAGGACATTCCATGTCCCTCAGACGTCCTGGTGCTCCCTGTTTAACAGTTAAAAATCAATAAACATTCTTTTGTTAAAACATAGTTAAAATTAGGGTGAAAGAAGGAGCACCATCTATGTACCACGTATCTACGTACTACGTAATTGTGTTTAAGTATCAAGAAAACATTCTATATTTTTTAAAGTTAATCAACTAATAAGTAGAGTGTTGATTGCAGAGTTTAAAAATAAATAAACATTCCTATTCTCAAATTGAACAAAAAATAACATAAAAAAGACCATCATGGAATGTCCTCCAAGTATATTACTAATTTACGTGCTTCTAAGTGTATTCAACTATCACGATGACACTAATAAATAGAGTGCAGTTTGCAGAATACCTGGAAGACATTCCATGACCCCCAGACTCTCTCGTGTTCCTTCTTTCACCTTGTTTTTAACTCTGTTTCAACAAAGAGATATTTATTGATTTTTAACTGCTAAACAGGAAAACACCAGGGAGTCTGGGGGGACATGGAATGTCCTCCAGGTACTTTGCAGACTACACTCTACTTATTGGCTACTTAAACTTGAAAAAATTAATAGTTTCATTGTGATAGTTGAACACAATTAGAAGTACGTAGATAACAGTACACCTGGAGGATATTCCATGTCCCCCAGACCCCCTGGTGTTCCTTTTTACCTTGTTTTTACTCTGTTTCAATAAAATGATGTTTATTGACTTTTAACTGTTAAACAGGAGAACACTAAAGGGTCTGAGGGACATGGAATGTCCTCCAGGTACTCTACAAATTACACTCTACTTATTAGCTGCTTAAACTTGAAAAAATTAATAGCTTCATCGTGATAGTTGAACACAATTAGAAGTACGTAGATAACAGTACACCCCTTGGTGTCCTCTGTTTAACAGTTAAAAATCAATAAACATCCCTTCATTGAAACAGAGTAAAAAACAAGGTAAAAGAAGAAGCACCAGGGTGTCTGGGGGACATGGAATGTCCTCCAGGTACTCTACAAATTACACTCTACTTATTAGCTGTTTAAACTTGAAAAAATTAATAGTGTCATCGTAATAGTGGAACATAATGAGAAGTACGTAGATAACAGTACGTAGTACTAGTAGACTAGGGTTACTAGTACCCCTGGGGATCTAGGGGACATGGAATGTCCTCCAGGTACTTTGCAAACTACACTTTTTTATCAGTTGGTTAATCTTCTAGAAATGGAAAGAGTTATTAAGATTGTTAAGCTTAATTAAGAGTAAACAAATAGCATAGTACCTGGAGGACATGCCATGTCTTTCAGATTCCTTGGTATTTTTTTATTAAAGTTAAAAATCAATAAATATTCCTGTAGTCAAATAGAGTATAAAACAACATAAAAAAGAACTTCCAGAGGGTTTAGGAAACATGGAATATCCTTCAAATAGTCTGCTGTCTATTTACTCTTAATTAACTTTAAAAATCTTAATAACTCTTTCCATTTCTATAAGATGAACCAACATGGAATGTTCTCCAGGTGTCCGACAAACTACATTTTTCATATTCGTTGGTTTAAGTTAGATAAATTAAGAGTACCATCAAGAGCTTTGGTTAAATTAGAAATACGTAGAAGACAGTGCACCTGGAGGACATTCCATGTCTTCCAGACTTCTTAGTGTTTTTTATTGAAGTTAAAAATCAATAAATATCCTTGTAATCAAAGAGAGTATAAAACAACATAAAAAAGAATTACCATGGAATATTTTTAAGGTATTTAATAAACTATGTTTTTCGTATTCGTTAGTTTAACTTATATTAATTGATAATATTAAGAGTTTTAAGTAAATTAGAAATACATAGAAGATTATTATTATTATTTAAAATAGTATACATTAATATATGAGAGAGTCTGGGAATCATGAAATGTAGCTTTAAAACCATTTCACCATCGGATTGTCATTAGAAAATCATTTGATATTTTTATGTTCCCTTAAGGTGTTTAATATATTTTTTGTTATTAATGAACTACTCTTAAAACATCGTGATTTTTTCATTGTCAATAATTAGTTTTTAGATAAAATTGCAGTTAAAGGACATTTTATATCTTTCATAGTGTATTACTAGCATATAACCTGACAAAAAATGGACTACTAAGAGGTGTGCAATACATATAAATTCTTTAGATATTCTGTCAACTTCACTGTTTATTCTTAAATAATTAAAAATCAGTAAATATTTTTATGTTGGAATAGAGTAAAAAAAATGATAAAAGAAATACTAATAGAATGTTTATTAAAAGTAAATATATAGATAGCAGTATACCTGGAGGATATTCCATGTTTTTCAGATTCTTTGGAGGTATTTTTAATACTATGTTAATAAAAGAATCTTTAATAACATCTATCAACAAAAAAGATCTTCTGATAGTTCTTTTTATGGTATTTTA
>JAUIMW010001174.1:0-13411 GCA_033557785.1 Enochrus cinctus
GTTGTTTTTTTTCCCAATGGCCGTCTAATCCCAAGAAATAACAAAAAAAAACACTAAATACACAACACGGCCAGAACAATAAATAAAAAATTTTCTATATATATATATATATATATATATATATTAAACATATTTTTAAATATCTACTCTGGTGTTATTATAATAGATTGTTGTTACAGCACTAAAAACAATTAAAAAACAATTTTATAATTATATAATTCAAACTACCTTTTTATTTATTTACATAATTCTTTTTTGTACGCGATCCGACCGCAAAACCAAATTTAGTTCATTGGACGTCATTAATTCACTTTTTGCATCGCGACAAAACTTATTGCAAATTACTTCCGATTTGTAGTCATTATTTAATTCTTTAAGAGGCATCCATCTACGAAATAAATCCAATGCATAATTTATAGGGCCGAGAAAGTAGCTAACTGATCTACCCACCAATAACAATAAATGCCTGCGCTAGGAGGTAGATGAATTGCGTAAAATACTTTGTTATATTACTGAAATATTTATCAGTTTATTATATGAGGAATTTAATTTTCAGAAAACACTGCACACTTGCACTTTTTTAACTTATTTTTAATGCGAGTTGTAGGCAGCAGCGTTTCGGTCAGTTACGTAACAAGTAATAGTTTACTTCCACATTTCGCTAATCTGTTGTATTCGTTAGGTACTTTCTCTACATAAAAACTTTTAAGCATTTAATATGAAGAATAGATTTAAGAAAACTTATTTTTTGACCTTTGAAGTGTCGAATTTATTGTATTTAGACGGCACTTATTTTAATTGATTCTATTAAGCTTCGGAGGATTTTACAATAGTTACATACTGGATATAATAAGCTTTTATTGTTCAACATCCGTTTATTTATTAATTGTGCTAGTAGATCACGTGGTTTTGTCAAATTCCCTTTTTCTTTTTTAGGCATTTGTAATTGTTAGACCTGATCAATTTACCAGGCAGGTTCGAGGTAGTGACATTGACATTCGGCTACACAATGTTAAAAACAAAATTGATCATTTTCAATGCCATTTTCCTTGTTGGTTGTTTTGTATTATGTGGATTGTTTGATATATTGTCAGATGAACATGAGGTAATGTTAATAAAATTGGGGGATCTTGATTTTTTGACAATATTTTTGATATATTGTTAAACATAGATGTTTCTGTTACATTTTTTTAAATAAACTTAAACATTTTACCTATCGAAAAGCGACCTCAATTGGGATACATCAATTTTTATTATTAATATAAATTTATGCTTAATGCAAGTATTTTTTTTAAATAATGTTCAATTATTTTTTCTTAATTGACTATTCATGCGTAAAAATAGTTATTGTATAATTTTGATAATGTATAGTTTATTGGAATCGCTGATTAATAATTGTAGTAAGTTATTAGTGCGTGTGATTGTTATTGCTATTATGTAAAATCAAGTAATAATATCCAGAACTACAAATATCTCTGAATGTATAATTTCAAACAAACGTAATAAGAATTTAATACCTAGATAATCCTTGCGACAGAAAATTTCGTAATTCGGAAATACATTTTTCAATCTTATTCAGGGTGTGCTCACAATATTGTCTGCTATTTGCACACATTTTCTTTGTCATTTGTGTTATTAAAATGCACATTCAATGAACTCTCTGCGCGTGGACACTTTTTGCAAAATAAATTAAAAAAGTAACAGTGGGCAATCATTTTTTTTTATCGGTATCTTACACAAAAAGCAGTTTTTCTTAGAAATCGAAAATGAAGCTTGAATTTGCAACTTTACATTTTTTTGCTGCTTACACGTACCAATAGTAATCAAACTTAAATTATACTTACATGCATCAAAATAATGTCATAATAATACACTTACAACACTCAAAATGAAAAAATTAGTGAGAATATTTTTCACTGTTGCCTAGTGTAATTATATTTTTGTACTTCAGACATACAATGACCGATAAAACTGTTATTGCTAAGTGACGTATAAATGCATTATAAAGATGTTTTTATTATGTATGTGATTAAATTAATTGCAACTGTATATGATAATTATAATATGAGACTAGACGATGGATTAAGTTATAAATGTGCTTTAGTTTCGAGGATATATTTTATAATTCATATTATAAATTAAATGTTAACAGTTTCATCACTAAACAGCAAGTTTTATTTTTAATCGTAGTTTATAACTGTTGCATAGAGCTATATCATATTTAAATTTAGTGAAAACAACTGCAGCCACATGTATGAATAATGGTCTGTTGGAAGCTTATAAAATTTATTTTTTTGTTTTTATTGCCATTAAAGATAAAAAATTAATGTAAGGTTGTAGTATACGATAATATTGTTAGTTTTCGCACTCCCCTCAAAGCATATTAGAAAATAATTATTGTGAATGATATGAGAATCATGTTTCAAAATAATAAATCAAAACCTACTTGCATATTATTAAAGCAAAATTAAGTGAAATTATTTTATAGACAAATAGATTATATGTTTTTTCTGGTACAATGCCAAAACTAACAAAAAAATATTTTTAAAGGAATAAAGTCATCTACATGCTTTTTCATCGCTTATTTCAACCTGGGTACCCTTCTATTGTTATAGTCTTGGTCATCAATTAACTTTAGATTTCTGAAAACATATTAACAGATTTTAAAATATTGTCATAGACTTACATTACATTTAAAAATAGTGTAACGAATGTGTTACTTTATATTTAATATACAAGCAAAAGATCTGAAATGTAAATACTATGTTTACCTGCCATTTTAACGTGTTGATAGTCAACAGATATATCACAAATTATTCACTGAATTTGATATCACAAATATTCACACTTAATGATAAACACTGATTGTCAAATAGTTAACCTATTTTATAACACAAATAATATTAAATTATAACAGACAATAATAACTACTAAAAGAATATCTTATTCAATCATCATTATCAATAAGAATTGGCCGTAACATGACTTTATTACACTACTAATGCATTCAGAGATACAAATACAGCAAACAAGAAATAGTTATGTTGTGGTATTCCTTAACGGAAATAATTATTTTAATTTGTTCATCGCAACAAATCGCATCAGACCGCGAAGTCGGACCGCGGATCCAAAATAGGCCAGCGATCTGCCCCACAGCTGTAAGGTAACTATAGCGCGCTGTCGATGTTAGTCACTTCGTTTACTGACCCGATGCTGTGGTGTAGTAGAAATGAAAAGTATGGTCTGGATGACCGAGACCGAACGGTATATGCAAGACCAAGCGGTGAAAAAATAATCATAAAGATCTTTCCATACCGCCCACTAGAGGGGATCTCAGCTGATCTACATTTTATTAGGTATGTGTCTCTACTATAAAGTGGCACAGAACCTCTCTCCATACAAATAGTTATGATCCGATTAATTAATATTAAGTAAAATTTTGAGCATGATTGTATTATGAACGTAAAATAACTTTATAAATAAATAGAGCATTTGTTGATAACTAGCACATATACATTTATTTTATCAA
This sequence comes from Enochrus cinctus, assembly GCA_033557785.1. Classification (NCBI taxonomy): domain Eukaryota; kingdom Metazoa; phylum Arthropoda; class Insecta; order Coleoptera; family Hydrophilidae; genus Enochrus; species Enochrus cinctus. Next base: position 3,530 of record JAUIMW010001174.1, read on the forward strand.
TACCATGTCCATCATAGAACATTATTTATTTATTACAAAGTTGATTTGCTATATGTTTGCGTATCACTATCACTATAAACTAACTATAATTTTACAACTACGCATTTTTTCGTAGAACCAATTAAGTGAATTGGTCGGTACAATGGATGCTATTTATGTGTTGAGAGTAGAAAGAACCAACAAATAAATTTTATCGAAAATATATTTATTGCTTTTCAAAATATTCGCCTTTATCTATACACTTCTGCATGCTATTGAACCAAAGCACTTTGTCCAGTCAGAAGATGATAAGTCTAAAACATCATTGTTGAAGATGTTTGTCCGTGTCCGCGCAGTTTATCTTTTATTAATGGGAACAAGAAAAAGTTATTAGGTGCTAAGTCGGGGCTGTAAGGCGGCTGCCCATCAATTCTATTTCTGTGTCCAAATACTCGCTTGTTTTATGTGATATGTGGGACCTCACATTCTCGTGTTGCAACATGTTTCGCCGTTTTTATTGGTTTCTCTCAATTTACCGAAAACTTCTGGCAAACAAATGATCGCTGAATTAACAGACTTTTGATTTTTGAGAACCTCAGTTGCCGCACCGGTTTTCGTAAAGAAAGACGTCACCATTTACTTTTTAACGTGTCGAGAACGAACTTTTGTTGGCTTTTCTTCACATTGATACATCCAAACTGTTGATTGACCTATTTTGGCTCATAAGCATAAATCCATTTCTATATCAAAATATAATAAACGGCTTTTATTTTAGAAGAGCGAGTCGACTGAAGCTGATTGATTGACCGTTGGAACGCTCCGCTGCATTCACACATTCGTACCAATGTCTATTAAAATTAAATGTCAAAATTAAAACGTTATTGTGGCTTTTTAAAATTAAAAGAGTGAAAATTAATGTATTATATGTATTAAAAAGCACCAGACAAATTTTGGAAATAACACTATTGGAAAATTGGAAAGTGCGAATAACATTGGTATCACGCACAAACGTAGGGCTTAGGTGAATTATGCCAATCGTGTACAGTCGAATTTTTGCCAGTAGGCGTTCACGTCATTGATTTCTGAGTCGATTTCCGACAAAAATTTATGATTCCATCTTAGACAAAGATAAAATCACACATTTTTGTCGGAAATTGGCCCGGAAATCAATTATGTGAACGCCAACTGGTAAAAATTCGACTATAATTACTATTATATACATCAATAAATACTTATATTTATTTATTATTACATTTCTTATAGTCAAGCTGTACAAAATAGTTTATGTTTTGCACCATGGGTTTCTGGTATAACTGGGTCTTTCTTTTAAATTTGTTCCTAAACACATATTTAAATCTTGTAACATTTAATAATAGAAAAATTGTTTATGTTTGTATAAAGTAGGTGGCCTGGCCATATCTATGTCGCAGAACATCTTACAAAAAAATCACAACTTAATGAACTACCATTAATGATTGAACGGCAATAAAACTTAATTTTTAAACGTGTGCCAAATTCTCACACGCGCTCACAAGCCTTTGCCTTTAGTGTACAAGGTCAGGTTGTGATTGACAGGCCGCGTCAAAGAAGCCGAAGTCGCGTTTGAGGTGAAAGCAGGATTAGACTTTTTGCGATAAATTTGTTGGTTTACAACATGGGAAGAGCTTCTTCTTTCTAAAATTGGATAAAAAGTGATCTGAAAAATCCACTTCTCCTCATCTATAAAAAATAAACAATAACTTCCACCATCTTTTTAGTTCGATAAAGAATTGGGACTGACTTTCGCCTATTAATTAAAAGAACAGATTACTACTCGTATATTATAATAATTTCTACCTCATCAAATTAACAACTTATATTTCATATGGACAAAAGTGGAGATAATTGTGCATTACCATTGTTATATGTCTATTTTATTATTCCATCGTTATTGGTTACTTGTTCGTTAATTTAGAAACGTTAAGAAGAAAAATGGCGCAAATTATAATTCCATTTAATTTTCGTTTAAGCTGAAAAAAATCTGTCAATCTTTTGAGAAATGACTTGTCGACCAGTTTACGCAACAACAATTCATATATAAGATCGAAAAACATTTGTTTACCATAAATAGAATAAAATAGAATAGAAGAGTCTCGGTCCAAGTCCCAATGATTTTGTTTTTCTTTTCCAAAAATCAAAATGGGATTGCGTGGTCATAGGCTCCAAACGCCAGAAGAAGCAGTCGACGCCTTTAAAAATACAATTTTAACTAAACCAACAAACGAGAGGAATAATTACTTCCAGAATTGGTACAAAAACAAAATTAAATTTCTTTGGTTTTAAAATAACTTAAATGTAGCCTATCCAAATAACATGAGCTATATGTTTAATCCAACAAAATCGACGACATCTATGCATATAATCACCGATTATATTATTACAAGTATCTAGAGTTAAAATAGTTTCTTGCAACTGAGCTCTTACAAAATTTTCCAGTACTACTCATTTTTTAGTAAAATCAACAGCAAAAAAAAACCCCAACGAAGTATGCAGTTAATGCTCGGTATTACGATCGCTAGGTACCTATCACATGTAAATATAACTCCCAGGTAACCGATTTTAGTGTATTATGATCGGTAGTTAAGGGTTTATCTGGTAGGTAAGTTATACATCAATTTAGGTGCCGGGTAAATATTTGACCGAGAGGTAAGTTTTAATTTTTTTTTATTTTGGCAGTTATTAAACGTTAAATAATAGATTTTTAATATATTCTTTCATAACGTGATTGAATAGGATTATAAGTTATTTTTGACAAAGGGAAGTGTAATTATTATGGCTGATAACGGAATTGTAGTGGTTGCCGACTCTAGAAAGATAAAATACGCAGAATATCCATAACTTTTAATCCATGGACGTCGGTAACTAGCAAGCAGAGAACATTTGTTCGTAATACAGTTTTGAAACTTACCTCTTACATAACTTTGAGTAATACCCAGCTTTTACACCAAAGTCGAGCAACATAACAATTGTCAGTGAACAATACCATTGTTCAGGCGATAGATCGGCAATAAAACTTAAAGGGTAGAGGCACTTTTATTGTACCTAGGGCTCACGCATTTTACCCCGTCAGGGGTTTTTTAAGAATTTGGTACACGCTCGTTTAGTTTACAAATAAAAATGCGTACAAGGTATCATAAAAATGTCTGTACTGCTTAAGTTTTATTGCCCTTCAGTCGTCTGAACAATGGTATTGTTCATTAATGGTCAAGCTGTGAATCTTTTGTAAGATGTTGCGCGGCCTGTATGTAAACGCGCCCATAGGTTATGATAGTTACTTAGCGATTGTTATACCGGGCATTAGTCTGATATATGTGACTTTGCTCTTCCATTGAAACCAATTTATCAAATAATTATAATACTGTTCCCTTTATTTTAATTTTCTACAAATACTTTAAGCAAACGCGGCAATGAATCACTCTCACTGACAACATTATTTCACAAGAAGCCCAAACTAAGATTACTCTCAATACGGGGACAATTTAACAACGAAATCGTACAGGAAGGTTTATATTAGAATTATTAGCCTGAAAAGGTTCTGTCACGATTAAATTAATATCATAATGCTACGAAAGCAAAATAAAAAATAAACGACTAAGAATAAAAGAGAAACCTCTCAAACCCTTGCAAAGGCTAAAAAACCATATATTTTGTTATTCAGTATGATGGGCTTATTGTATGATGAAATTACTTAATACGTATGTATATTCACAATGTTGACATAAAAAATGAAATGATAATTTTTCCTGTAACAGAAATATAAATGGTGGTTACCTATAAGAAATTTTTTTAATCTACAAAAACTATTATAGGGATAAATTTAATGAATTTTAAAGTCTTACGCTGTAGATCAATTAATTTTCAATAAAATGATGCCGATATTTTTATAATAATTTCGTAATAACCGTGAAAACTCTAAAGCCGTTTTGAAATTTTCTAAGGCCGAGGAACATAAAATCAAGAAAACGATGTTATAGAAGTAGTTAGAAACCATACGTACTTTGAACGTTTTGACGTTTTTTTGTTGTTTACATTAGTGTGAATATTTTCGAACTATAATTTATTATAGCATTCGACGTGGCTTAATTCAAAAACATTACATCAATTAACTTTTGAGGATGAAGGACCATCTAAACGTGGCCGTATTTCACTCACAGACGAAAATAAGAAAGGTCTACCAAAATCAATCGTTGTGCTAGAAAACATCGATACTGTGCGCAAACTAATTGAAGCAAATCGTCATGTGGCATATCGTCACAGGGGACGACAGTATGGTTGTATCAAAGTGAAGAAAAGCCAACAAAAGTTACTCGTTCACGAAACGTAAAGAATCAAATGGCCGCGTATTTCTTCATGAAAACCGGTATGGCAACTCAAAAATCAAAAGATCGTTAATTCAGTTATTGTTTGCTACAAGTTTTCGATAAATTGATAGAAACCAATCAAAAACGACGAAACATCTTGCAGCCACAAGTTTCATATGAAACAAGCGAGTATTTGGGCACAGAAAAGATCGAACCATCTTCTCGCTGAACTAAGTACTTTGAAGGGTGGTTCAATCGCATGTTCTTTCCATTCTAAACATGTTAAGTTTCATAATTTTTATTTTATGAAATTCTTTTTAAGAAGTAATTTTCGTGACAAGATTGATTCTATTATAAAGGTTAGAAGTGTGGCACATCAGGTGTTCTTTAGTCAAATAAACAGTAATCGATTTTGATACTTTTCTTTTTTAAACCAATTATTCGAAAGAAAGTTTTACATGCAAGTGTGATAATGTTTTTTATTGTCCCAGTTAAGTGCAAACACAAAATATATTTACACTTGAAGCTGTTCTCAAAGTTCTTTCCTAGACATAGTATTCGTTTTTATGGAATTCGGTGATCGAACAAGCTCCATTACACTCTAGAGTGTAGGCCCCTTATTTAAATAAGAAAATTTTCTAAAGTCACATGACGTAAAATTGAAAATACGACGGAATATGGTTGTTTTTGTACTATATAAAGTGAATATAATATGTATCAAGCATCGAAAACTGTTAACAAAGTTAACATCCAAAAGTTAATTAAAACATAAAAATATCATAGATATTTACAATTACAAACATTATCATTATTTTAAAAGCAGTTTTAACTTTGCAACAAAAATAAAATAATAATAATTACTTATTTCATTTCTTTTCAAGAACTAAAGATTTCATTTAAAAATATTTTATCGCTAAATTTTTTGAACTCAATCAAGAAATTGTTGAAAACACCAAAATTGAATTTTTTGCTTCCATTGCTTTTCTTCATACCAATTCTTCGCCCGTGCCACCCTCTAATTCCATGCCAAAATCTTCTTCGAAACCAAGAATAAGTTCCTCCGGTTCAACTAAAAAATGATCATATGAATATTGCCACAGACAATAGAAGAGTTATTGTCTATAGTATTTGTACAATACAATCATTACCTTCATCATATTGAAACTCTTCGTCTATTTCACTGTCAAGATATTCTTCTTCTCCCATTTGAGCCATCCAAATGCCTTCATCCTCATCGTCAAGTAAATGTGTTTCTTCCCCTTCTCCACCGATTTCCTGAATTTCATCTTCTGTTGAAGAAACACTATCTACATCTGAATCCATATCTTGATTTTCTGAAACATTTGGTTCCAAATCATTTTCGGAATGTTCGCTTTCACGCAACGTTTCCTCTTCTATTTCCTCCTCCTCAACTTTGATTTTCTCTTCGTCGTGTTGTTCTTCATGTTTCTCTTCCCCATTCTGTGAAGTAATGAAATGAAAAGATAGCTTCTCTGTTAAAGCTTTTAAATCAATGTCCACTTGTCCGTATTGAATTTTTGGATAATCCAATTTGTAATCTTCAGGCTCTCCAGCAATCCAAAACGGAGTTCTATTATCTTTCCATTTAACCAATTTTTCCATGTATCGATAGCCTTCTGAACCTGGCCTGCCACAGTTTATTATTAGTTTAATATATTTAGCTATATGTTCTTGTCCACCGGCTATAGCAGTTAAATTTTTTGTTCTACCTCTATTGTAACTGTTTTTTAACTCATTGAATATATGAACTGCTTCTTCCAAAATAGGTGTTGCCAATTCTGGTTGTCCTTTATTAATGTAAATTTCTCCTAAATATCTATATGCTTGTCCTGTGTAAAACGGTAACTTATTTTCCTTGGCAAAATTTAACAAAGTGTCAAGTTGATATAAGGCATCGGAGTAATTTTCCACTTTAAGGTATGACAAAGCTAATAATATGCGTATTTCACAAATTTCGGAAATATTATTTAATTTTAAATTTAATACGAGACTTCTGTAGAACGTCTCACAAGATGATTTAGGATCATTGCAATCCATTTCACACTTTCCCATTAATTTCAATACCTCAGCTTCAGCAGCTCTATCACATGAGTCATTTGCTCTTTTTCTAGCAATTCTGCATAACTCGATAGCCGCATATGGATCGTATTTTTTTAATTCTCGCGCTTCCATTAATAAAGCTCGCAATGTAAGCTTGGCACTCTCAACAAAAAGAGTATCTTCTTTGCGTTTAAATAAGTTTCTAGCTGACCATTTCTGTCCTTTAGATTGTAATCGACATTTGCCCAAATATTCTAATTGGGTAGTTACAGATGGGTCATGCATATTTTCCAAAAGAAACCTTCCCATGACATATCTTGCTAAAGCCTCCCTCATTCCACCATCACCTTTATAATTGCTTCCTATATTTACACATTGGTATAAAATCTGTTCGCCCAACCACCACCAATCATCTTTATCGTCGTAACAATATTTGGTACCTAATTTTAAGAGAATGTCAAATTCTTCACTTATCTTCTCTTCTCTGTTGGCTTTCTCAGCTTTCTGAAATTGTTCACACAATTCTACAAGTACATCAGAACTTTCTATTAACCGTTTTCTACACCATACAGGTGTGTCTGGTCCATGTTCGCGACGCATGCATTCGTGATGGTCGATTAATTGTTGAAGAAACACTGCCGAACTTATATAACCCGTTTCTGTAAGTTCTTCTACTAATGCTTTGCTGAGAGGTAGGCGATGTCTTCTAATTTGGTAGCGGTTCAAAACTGGCAATTCAGCTCTCATTCTAAGCTTTCTTTCTTGTTTTTGTTTCTTTTTTAGCATTTCTCTTTTCACAGGGGACATTGCCATCACACTTTCAGATAATTCCATGGTTGTACGTTCAGCTACTCAAAGCTACTACTATTCTCTGCTAATGAAAACTTAAATTATATTTTTAGATATTCTGTCAGATAGACAATTGTCCCATTGCATGTGGCTTTGATATTTATATATTATATATAAATATGTTTTTTCCTCTCTCAACCTTGTACTATTATGAGATTGGTTTAATGCATGTAAATTCAAATTATCTTAAAAATTGTTGTTGCCATTGTCAATGAAAGGTAAGTAAAAACTTGTACTTCTAAGAAGGTAATTGAAAGTGAAAGAAAAGAAGAAGATAAAAAATATAGTAACCAATGATTGCTTGAAACGCATTACGTTCAAATATGACACAGTCTCGTACTTTATTTTCCAAACCTTGCTTCGCTCGTGTGCAAAGTTGTTCTAGACTTAGCTCTATTAGTGTTAAATAACTATCAATTTATAATTAAAATCTTCCTTGTCACCACTGTAATTCTAGAAATTCTGAGCTGCCTACTTTGCATCAACCACTGCCGACTCTACAATAGAATCGGTAGTGCATCATCACATCGATTTTTGGTTAGGGATATCCAGCTATTTGACAATTTTGTTGGTTTTGTTAGTTAAAAATTTTGTAAGTCTTATGAAATTTTGTATTTTTTATATTATTTCTTTAGCGTTTATTTAAAATCAAACTTTATGTCGTGGTATTGGCTTTTTCGCTTTCCTACAGTTACTGCTTTAGATTAAGTAGAAGGGTTTCTATAAAATTTTAAATGGATTCGGGGGAGAGTTCGGGAAGTCCTGCTGTAAGGTATGCGATTTTTACTATGGCATTGAGTGGATAAGATCAGAAATCTAGTCAAAAGATTTGTTTTTGAATACAGTAGATCCCGTTTTACGATTGATTTAGTATACAAAAATCACGCTACGATTTGGTGTGCATTTAATAGTCCAGTATTTCCATGTAACCATAAACAATCAATTCATTCAACAGACATCTAATTAAAACCAAATGGAAGTTCAAACCAGTCACTTACCAAGAACTTACCACATCAACAATAGCAATATCTATCATTGAAAAAAAAACTTATTTTGATGTATCCACTGAAAAAGTTATCAAACATTTAAAGCCATACTCCATATGTAGCTGTACAGTTCCTGGTTATGCATGGTAATTGTTAATTTGCTAAAACAGTAAATCTTAAATCAAATTATTTACGATAATTTCATAATAAAATTTTATTTATCAATTAATAACTGTGGTCCAGTCTTAAAAAGAAGAGTTTGTTGAAGATGTCGTTGGATAGCTAGTGAAGGTACAGATACGGAGGACTCTTGTAAAATATAATCAAGGATAAGAGAGGTGAATGTTTTGTAAGTGTAGAGGAGACAAGATGAACCTTTAAATCTGCCTTTGATGAGTCTGATGACGTTGCAACGGATGAGCATTTGCTTAAGTGGATTGAACCTGAAGCTACGATATTTGTTCAAAAAGATTCCTGAATGTTTGGGATAGTTCATGAGAAGAATTCCATTCTCCCTCCTCTTTTCTGAATATTTTTTAACGGGCCGTATTTAGGAATTAGGTCTGACATCAGTTTGGAATAATCGGCGGGTGGTAGTATACGAGAAGTGTTTGAATAGAAGCGTTTTGGTAGAATTTGGTTGGATATGCCATTTAAAGAACCAGCGTTCAAGTCGGTTAAGGGACTATTGTTGGATGTTATGCTTGGCTAGAACATCTTGAATTTATTTCAAATGATACTATACTATGGAAATTGTAGAAGGACTTGGAAGGGGCGGGTAGGCTAGGAAATGTCTTATGTAAAAATGACCTAGAAAAGAAGAGAGAGAACGGAACCTTGGAAGTTTAAATAAACGTTCCATTATGCCATTCCTTCTCGAAAGCACATTGGATATCCAGGAAGGCTACTGATAAATATTGGTATTAGTTGATAGTTGAAAAGGAGGTGGTTCCACGATATGATTTGACACCAAACTAAGCAAGGTTGTTCGATCTTTGATGAAGGATCGTAGACGTTCGGTCGGTTGGTAAGGAGTTTTACGTTGACTTGTGAGATCATGGTCAGTCGTTTTCCAGGGAGAAAAAAAAATTAAATTTAATACAAGCTATGATTTTTGCAAGAAGTCACCATTTTGCATATTCTCGCATTCCTCTCGCTCCTTCTCCATTAGGGCCCGAAGCGCCGAATGCATCGAACTCCACGCCGCCTCCTACCCCTTTATGAGCCGCCAGTGCCATCGGCCGCCAGTCTCTCCCCGACTCAACGCTACACCCTAGAAATCTCGGACAAACAAATACCCTGTGTTCCGAGGTGTGTCCTACCTCCAAACCAGAGAACACGTACCAGACGTCGCCCTCCTTACCGATCGTATAAGTATAGGTATGTGAAGGAAGAATCTGCGGTATCCACTCATGATTGCCTCCTACTCCCTCTACCACTCGTTTTACATCTTGTCACCCGCACCCGTGCTCCCTCGTTACCCTCCCTATTCTGCAGGCTTTTAAGTTCAGAGGTGCAATCCCCGTCCAATCCAACTGCAAGGCACTCCACAGCGAGCGTGTTCTCTCGGTCAACTATCACAGAGACATACAGAGATAACCGAGATGATGAACGGGCACGTATTGAAATGGTTCTAGTTTCAATTGGCGACAGCGTGCGGCTGTAAT
>JAUIMW010001175.1:0-13409 GCA_033557785.1 Enochrus cinctus
CATGTTATTATTCTGTGAACGAATTTTATCTATGTAATTGATTGTATCCATTTATATTTACTATATGTACTAAATGTAATTAACCTTTCACATCCACATGTATTGCTGGCATAAGTGAATAAAACTTATTATAATTATAAGAAATTATAAAGTTTTCAATAATATGCGGTTCAAGTCTCCCGGACTCCCCCTACTAATAATCTTCAAGCAACCTCTCCTTTTTCAAAGATGTGAGCAACTTCATTAATTCACATACACTCAAAAAAAATTAATCAGCAAAAACCTGCCTCTACTATTTTTGACTAACTTACTGGAAATCACTATGAAATAGTCATTCAAATAATTTGATATTTTTATTGGATCAGTAATATCAACATCATCTTGTATTAAATTAACATGCTTAGGAGCTTTATTTTGACGACATTATGGCTTATATTGCATTCAAAGTTTCTTTAGGAACACAGGTAGCTGCAGTAATTCTCTCCCATAAAAATCGAGATTGCTTACTTAATTGCCGGCTAAAAATGTATTTTTAATGATCTAAAAAATTCTTGGAAGTATTCATCTATGGTAAATTTACTAACATTAGAATTATTTTTTCTTATCGAATTTTTGATTCAATTTTTTTTGGGTTTAGAACAACTTTACTCGTTACTCTATCCAATTGGCAATACTTCAAAAAAAAACACAGATTTTCTCATGATTTAAATAGCCAATGGCACCATCTCTGTTAAGACGTTAGGAAAGTAACAGTAAAAGTTTGTCACTCTAGTTTTAAAAGTAATAAAAAATTTTTAACATCAAATTTTGGATGTATGAAGTTTTAGCAATTTATAAAGTAAGTTATAAAAAATTATAGTTTATCTGTAAATCATAAAATGTCTGGCAGATCTCTACCTATTTAATTGTAGATATTTAGATAATTCACCTACCTTATTAAAAATAAAATTTATTTGAAAGACAAAACTAGTCAATGTAATGGATTGAACCAATTTGTTTAGCTATTTAAATTTCAGCTTATCTCTTCAAAAAATACTACATTATCAAATTTAAAATAATGCCATGCAAATTAAAGATCGTTTTCATCATAAAAATTACGAACTTTAATGTATTAAATATTCTGGAATAAAAAAGTTGTATTCCCCTGAAAGTTAAGGTTTAGGAAGAAAACAACTATCTTAAATAATAAAAATAAATACTAACACTATTTAATTTGGCAAATGAACTACTACTATATTAAAGTCAAGTAAAATGAGGTGAAAGCTATATACTACTGGCAGTGAACATGGTAAGCAAATGATTATGAATGATGATAAGAAAAATATATCTAAAATTACAACTACTTGATAGGAGCAACCGCTTAACGCAAAACATACCGGGCTGTTTTAATTGGTGATACTGATTATTCCATTGTTGATGAGGTTGGGGTTGAGGTTGCGTTGGTTGTTGAGTTTGGGCTTTCATGCCGGTCACAGCACGGCCTTGGGGAATCTTGTTTTCATTATTTTTATTTGTGTCTTTTCCTCCTATAATCAAAACTTATCATTTTCTACAATTACTAGTTCAAAAATAATTGCTAAGTGTTCGCAAAAAAAAACTCTTAACAAAATGTTTTAAGTTAAAAAAAAAAATTACCTTCTTCCTTATCGGCTGTCATCTTGCGGAGCACTGATGTTGGTGTGAACGCCAAGGGCGTTGGTGAAGATACGTTTTTGGCCGGCGAAACTCCACCGCCAGGGCTTTGACCGCGCTGCTGCATTTCCTGCTTCTTTCTGTAGTTTTCCTGCTGTTCTTCCAGCTTCTTTTTAATAAGTGCCCTTTGCATTATGTTTTGAGTGTGAACTTGGAGTTCGCGTGGTGACGGAATACGTTGATGCATTGCTAAAACAAAAACATCAGTTTTAATTATATGTCTCTGTTAATTCGAATGTAACTTTTTCGTGCATGTGTTTACTTTTTTTACTCTACTAAAATACAAGTGTGTATATATTTTCTCTCTAAATATAGCTTCGTAGGGAAAAATGCATGTTCATTTTTAAATACACATGATTCCCTAATTTTTCTAAGGCCAATCACACAGTGTATTATGTTTCATGCAATTTAGGAGAAAAAAAAATCAATGTTCCATCAAACTCACCTGGAACAGTGAGCGTATTGGGACTTGTGGCAAGAATTGGAGACACACAATAGGCTGCATGTAAGAGGGATTTTTATTTTTATTACGTAGATTGATTATCAAGTTCACAACTCATGCAATACGTAGCAAAAATAAAGTTTTCCTTTATATACAGTGAACCATCCTCTACTATTGTACTATTCAGGCAAACCATTGCATTTTTAAATAGTATGCGTGCTGTCCTAATCTTTTTTAAAGATTTTTATAAAGCTGTTTTATGTATTCTAAAGTAATACATAGTGCTTATAGTGCAATAAAAGCCCATTAGCCATACATCAATTTTTATAAGAAATATACAATAATTACAATACAATATTAAACATGATATTTGAGATTTGTCTCATCAAAATTTATACACAGAAAAACAGTGTTTGGTATAAAATTTAAAAACAATGAATTCTACGGATGCATTACACTACAAAAAAATACATGCTTCAGCAACAAATAATTGACAAAAAGCTATGCTTAAAGCAACCCTTTTTAAAACGAACTTCGACTCACCGTTAGGCAAGGGGGATACCCTTAACTGTTGCTGTTGTTGTTGGAATATAGGATGTGGTGGTGGAACAGGACTCAAAACCCTTGGGCTTGGTCCCACACCACCACCATTTCCTTGTAACTTTAGTATGGTTAGAAGTAGTTCACGATGTCTTGGTTGCATTGCTGGGTTGGCGAGTTGCTGGTATAAATGTTGAGGAGTAAGATCTCCCCTCTTTAGTCCTATATATAATGTAAGTTGTTAATTTATGTTATTTTTAATTTTTATTGATGGTTGGTACTCATTAGAAATGAATTTATAATAAACAAGGCTTCTTACCTTGCAAAATGGCCTGTGCTTCTGGACGATTAAGCAGTTCCCTGCTTTGTGCAATTCCCATTTCAGCTATTGGTGGGGGAGTTCGGGGTTGTTGGCGTACAGAATTATTTACGAATTTGGAGAGCATCAATTCAACCTGCGCTTGTCTCTGTAAAAGTATTAGATTTATTAAAGTTGTACTACCGATATTAAGTTGCAAGTTTACCTGAACTTGTTGCAGCTTATAATTTATATCACTCATGTGTGAGGTTAATGTGTTCGGATTTGCACCCATCATTTGATTGGCTAGACGAGCAGCTTCATCCTGTTGCTGGGAATGTGAAAGCATCTATAACATAATAAATTTAAGTTATTACTGGCACTTTACATATGGGAAACTTACAGGCATGCACCAAATTTAGTATTACAAATTGTTTTGTACAATGAATTTTTTTTAGTAAATTTAATGCAGTAGAGGCATTTCATTAATGTAATTCAGGTAAAATGGGCAGATGCAGTAGCTTTTTCTGTGTTTTAATGCCACTTGAAAGCATGAACTTCCCTTGTTTGTTATTGGAAAGACAAAGAAGCCAAGAGTTCAAATTCTTTGAGAGTAAAATCTGCTGATGCCAATTTGTTTTCCTAGTAGTTTGAAAAGAAATTTGTTTTAGCAATTAAAAAAAGGAAAACGGCTTCCTCAAAAGGTCATTTTGCTAATGGATGACCACATAAATGCAACGAACGTTACTTGCCATCATTACTTATTTAGTTATAGGCCACAAGACAGCAACTTGCTAACACATTATAGACGAGTAATGTACAAATTCATGTTATATAATATATATGTTATTGACGGGTAACGAACAGACGTGGGTTTTGCGAGAGCAATCCATATAAGTAGCGTAATCATATACCCCTAAATATACAAAGTAATCAAAACATATTATCATCAACTCAAATTTCATGTACTTTCATTTTGTGATTTTATATATTGCCGAAACACTGCAAATTCATTAGAAGCATGTACATTTATGCTTTTTGGATTTTACTAAACCTCCATAGCCATCGATTCCTCTTGTAAAAGCAGATATTTAATTAGATCCTCTTCAGTTGTACATACTTCTAGTCTATAAACATGCATATGTACATACCCTTTAGCAGATTTTAGGGAAATGTTATCCCCTTTCCCATGAATGGCTACATTTTTTCTTTTTTCTTGCCTACCAGCAATATCTCTGTAAGATTCTTTTTTTGGTTCTGTATAGGTACTATTCTTTGGTTTTTCAATTGCCTCGGACACTTGAGACAATGTGAATTTTCCTTTATTTGATTCACTACCACTTTTTCTTGCTAAGGGACTTTTTTCTTTATCTAGTAGATTTTTCAGATGGTTTTTTTTTTTCTCGAAATATTCTGTTGCATTCTTTCAAAAATGAGTTTTTATCCTCCATTTCAGCTAACATTTTTTTAGGAGATAATATTCGTTAATTATTATTCTCTTCCTTTTCTTTCCCTGGATTTAATGAGTCTTCACATTCGCAACAGAAAAACTTTAAAGATCCTTTCTTCAGCTACATGCATCGCATCTCGGTCTCACTCTGCCCAGAGCACCTCACGCACAGCAACAGAGAACAGCCGTCACAAGCTATTAGATCCTTCTTTCTTTCTTTCATGTATCTATTACATTTAGAACAATTGGCCATCTTCTTGTAAATTCATTGGTATTCTATTTTGGTTCTTACAATTTAACAATTAATTTGAACCAATTATTAATAGACTGTTAAGGTCTCGTATGAGGGTTCTCCTGTCCATCAACCGAATTTTATGAGGTAGGGATCGATAGGCAACCAAGAAGATGGGAAGACATACATAATAGTGGTGAATACATAATAGATTAATATAATTTTGTTATTTGGTGAAAGCAAATTAATGATAAAAAAGATTATTTACAACTCGACCAAATAATTTCATTTTTACCATGAATGTGGTATAGAAAAAGGTTCCAGTGGTAGATAGAATCTTAAAAAGTCCTAATATTTACAAAAAAGATTACTTTTGTGATAAAAACGACACAAAAAATTTGGGGAATGTTTTCTATAAACATTTTCAGACTCAAACTTTAAAAGCAAATAAATACTTTAGAAATTGTCAAAGTGCAGCAAGAATATTTATTACCATTGAAATTGAAGTGAAGAAGACATATGACCACCATTCACCTTACTTAAGATTTATGTTATTAAACAATACCCTCAAAGAAATACTAATAAGTAAAAGCAATTTAAAACTGCAAACAATAAAAGAACGTTAGACATAAATCCTAGTAAACAAGCTATTAATGAATATGAACCTTAGCAAAAAAAGCAAAACTGTTAACATAATTCTACACTAATCCCTGAATTAGAGCGTTACACTAAACATCTATCTACACTATATTTTACCTCGAGGATGCTCATTGGTTGTTGAGGTTGTGGAATGGGTCCGTTTTGTGGAATGCCATGATTATTAGTGGCCACTTGAGCAAGCTAAAACAAAGTAGATATTCCCTAGATGCAGTCCATTTATATATTTTGTTTTGCTTTTAATACAATATATAATAAAATTGCTACGCAAAATTTAGTGGCCGCACTAAATCTAAACAATTTTATACCTTAATTTACAGTACTCAGAGGAAGTAACACTCACCAGTCTTCTGAAAGATTCAACGTCCTCTGTTTTCTGTTGTGGTTTTGGCGGTACGGGGGCACCAATTGTTCCAATGTCACCTCCTGAAAACATCCTAGCTTCCAGTTCTTCTAAGCTTAGTAACTTACCTAAAAAACAATAACGTTAAAATAATTTATTTATAATTCACATTGTACATCTTACCAATATTTTTCATGTGTGGAGGAGCTTCAGTACTTGGAGGCATTTTCTGCTTGCCACGTTGAAGCATTTCGATTAGATTCAATGGTTTTGCGGCAGGTGAAAGCCCAGTTGGACCGCCTATCATGCCTTCAGTGTTAGCCGCGGGAGATATAGGTGCAAAGTATGAATCAGCGTCACCAGGAATCGATACGTTTGGTTCTGATATATCATTGAGTAAATTCTTGATGAGATGGTGATGATCGTCTTGAATGGATGACCTTCTGCTGTTTTGTTCATGTTTCGTAGGAGAAGTTTTCTCGCGGTTGAACCATCTACTAAATCGAGAGCCTGAGTTTTCATTGTTACCAACGCCATTCGAAATGAATCCCGAAAGCGAATCGCATATTAATATGTCGTCAATGTCCAACGACTGTTCTTCATTCAAAGGTTTCTGTTCGACTTTGCTTTCCATAGGAGCATCTCCTGCACCACCTAGATCAGGTACTGGTGATTGAACTGGGTCATCAGGCGCACTTCCGTCCTGCGGAGTAGGTGTATTACGGGCACCTTTCAGACTAATCTCTTCCTCTTTGCACGTTACCTGTTGTTTCTCGTTATTCTTAGCGATTGCCCGGTCTATGGATCTCTTCTTTTGCGCCGCCGATCTCTTCTTCTTGCCTATACGATCATTATCGTCAAAGCCTCTTAGTTCGATGGTGTCGTTTTGAGATATTGGTCCACTAGAAAACCATTCGGGTTCCTCTTCTTTACTATCCGTTGATATACGGCGTCTGTCATAGCGGCCATTTCTTCCAGGGTGCCTGTCCTTGTCTTTATCCCTGTTTATATCAAAATCACGTCCAAAAGATCGTCTTTCAAACCTGTTATCATCTCGATCATTCTCTCTCCTATTGTCTCTGCGATAGCCAAACTCGTCTATTTCCTGTTTCTCTTGGAAGTCCCACGATATAATACGGCCACTCCCGATACGTCTAGGTAGAACAGACGAAATTTCTCGGTGACCTACACATAAGAGCAGTTAATTTTGATGATTCAAGCGAAGTAAAAAGAAAAACGTACCAAATTGAGGACCATCACTTTTTCCAAGAGGACTATGGCTTCTGTTGGAGCGTTGAAGATCACGATTCGGTACATAACAACCGGAATTGAAGCTTCGTCTTTGAGGACTCAGAACAATTCCGTCTCCCTCCTTCCGCAACCGTTCACGGGGATCACCGGTTCGTCGCTGCAAAATCACATTCTATTAATCATTAGCCAATCTGTGAGGTACTTATTAAATTATTTATTGAGATAATTACCCTATGGTTGTCTGGTTCGGATGTTCGATTTCCATTTTCGGTCGGGGTTTCGGAAGACTTGCGGTTGTAGTGCCATAATTCGGGATCCCATATTCCGTTAGAGTTATCAAAAGCCAAGTCCAGATACGAAGGTCTTATTTTCGACATCGGAGCCTCCCTCAGGGCGATCAGTTCATCACGGGTGTAGCGGTACTGAGGAACTGGCAGCTTGACGACCAATATGGCTGGGTCACTGAATTCAGTCATATTGCTTACAGGAACAGCAATATTCATCCCTTCTATTTCTTCATCTTCTTGAAAGAAAACAAATATTAGACAAATAAATGAAATTTTTGGGGTTTTCTTTTTGGTTTTGGAAATATTGGAAAAATTTCGAAAATTTGTAGTGCTAAAGATTGTTAATAAAAATTTGTTATTGTTAATTAAATTTGGATCTCAATACTTTTGAAGTTTTTGTGTAGAAACTTACTCCAAGAAACTCTCTTCCTAAGTTTCCTGTCGGCCTTACGACTCGAACTCGAAGAAGTAGAATCCGGAGATACTCCCATTGTGCGAAAACCGGGAGACCTCATCTTGCTTCTACGTTGCGGGGGCCTAGTTTTAGCCATAACGAACACTTACAGTCGACAAATACAACGACGAAGTCAACAAAAATAATACAAATAATAAACAAGTGCGCTCAAAAATCACAGTTTAAAATTTCCTGAATCGTACTGGCGACGTCGGAAAACTCAAGTCTTGCGAGCACGTGCCTACCTGAAGACGTCAAATAAATTAAAGAAACAAAAAACTGTTTTCCCACTTGTACTCGTTTAAATAAACACGGAACAAAGTAAAGCGTTAAAATTGACAAAATCCACACTATTTTATAAATCCGTAAATAACAAGCCACGTTACACAGAACATGAGATACTTTTTCAAGTGAGGTTTTTTCTTTCCAAAAAACAAGGGAGACCCGTATGCGCATGTGTTTCGGGTCAAAAAGTCTGAATTTTATTCGCGCCAAACGACGACTGTAGGTGAGATTTTAAAGTAACATTTACTTTAAAATGTTTTAAGAATGCTCAAAAACAGTTATCTAACTTTTCCAAGCGTGTTCCAAACGCAGCGATTTGCGCTGCGTCAACAGCAAAAATCAAATGGTGATAACATCAAAACAAGTTTTACTATTCGACATAAAACATAATTGGACTTACAAATTTGAGGCCTACCTGTAGATTTTGGCTTTTTTAGAGTTCTATACAAGTAGAAAGTTACTTATTTTACATATATAAGAGACAGAAGTCGATTTTTATGTATTTTTTTCTTTAGTCCGTCCGGATAATTGTTGATTGTTTTTTTCCTTCTCTAGATGTATTTATCGCATCAGTAGATGAACGATTTTAAACTGTTCTTATTCTACCAATTTAGAGTTTTTGTAGAGTATTGTTAAATTCAAAAAATTATTCTGTAAAAGGACAATTACAATTATGCCAAAATGTTGAAAATATACTAAACGATGAAAATATCAATGAGCTAGATATTATTGTTGTACAGCTTGTTCAACAATTATAATTTTTACTTTAATTTAGATGAAGAAATTATTAAGAAACCAGTAGAAACTTTAAATTACATATCCACCAACAACTTAATTAATTCGCATAATACTTCGTATTTTATTAACAATGCTGGTTTCTGTCTCGACCACAGAAAGATCATTTTTAAAATTCAAAATAATAAAAAATTATTTGAGATCAACTGTCAAGTAACCTTGTTATTACGGCAACAGAATCAGATCTATTAAAGGTACCGAAGATTTAATTCAGAAATTTGACAAAATAAAAGCATGAAAAGCTTAATTTATTTTGAAAATGTTTTTTTTAATACACCCATACCTCGCTATAGAGCCGCTCTTTATACAGCATTTCGTTATAACGGCCCTTTTCAATTAAGGCACGTTTTCGATTTACGGCCTTAAATGTTTCGCTATGTTGCCAATCCTGCGCAAGCGCAATTTCGATGCACACTATTTTCTATTGAGTGAGTCTTTTATGTACATACTTATTGTTTATTACTGATTGTTATACATTAATTGGAAACAATTAGGGAAATTTTTGGTACGTAAATATATATGTATGTATGTACAAATTAAAAATTTTTAATATGTAATTTTTTATTTAACATTCCACCGAAACGTTTATCGACTATTGTTGAAATTTGCAAGGCAATGGGACTTGCGAAATCTACCATTCAAACTATTCACGATAAAAAAGAAGACATTAAAACATATTTGCCATCTGCTGCACCTTTAAATGTCTTGAGATTAACACGCAAAAGAAACTGGATTTTGGAAAAAATGGAAAAACTATTGATTATATGGATTGAGGACAATAACAAACAGAGAATGCCAATGAGTCAAATGACTATCCAGAAAAAAGATTTAAGTATTTTCGAAAATTTGAAGAATGGAGATACCGCTGAATCTGCTGAAGATGTCACATTCCAAGCAAGCCGAGGATGATTTGAAAAATTTAAAAATAGATTTAATTTGCATAATTTGAAAATGAAAGGTGAAGCAGCTAGTGCCGATGAGGCCGCATCTAAGGAATATCCCAACATTTTAAAGAGAATTATTGAAAGAGGTGGTTATAAACCTGAACAAGTGTTTAACGTAGACAAAACAGGGCTTTATTGGAAGCGAATGCCTGATCGCACGTACATTTCAAAAGCCGAAAAATCTGCACCTGGTTATAAAGTGTCTAAAGAACAATTAACTTTGCTACTTGGTGCAAATGCCGCGGTGATTTTTAATTGGCTAAACCACTTTTAATATATTTGTCCGAAAATCCAAGATCTCTTAAAGGACTAAATAAAAATCAATTACCCGTCATATAGACATCCAAGAAGAAAGCTTGGATGACTAAAGCTACTTTTGAGGATTGGTTCAAAAATCACTTTTGTACAGAAGTGAAAAAATATTTGCGAGACAATAACTTAAGAAACAAGGCTTTGCTAATTTTGGATAATGCACCAGGGCATCCTACTAATTTATCCGAACTATCTAAAGATTTCATGACTGAGTACCTTCCGAAAAATACAACAGCACTGATCCAACCAATGGATCAGGGTGCAATAACCACTTTTAAGGCATATTACCCACGCCGAACTTTCCGACAACTTATAAGAGAAACCGATAGTAAATCTTCAATGAAAACATTTTGAAAAAACTATAACATCAAGGATGCTGTTGACAGCATCAGTGAATCATGGAAGGAATTAAAACTAACAACAATGAACCATGTTTGGAAAAAAAATATGGCCAGAATGGGTAAAAAGTACTGACGCAGAAGTTAATTTAATCCCTGAAATTAGGCAAAATATTTTGGATCTAGCACATGATCTCGGCTTTGAAGGTTTGAAGGAACATGATATGCTTGATCTACTTGAAGCTGATAGGAAACTCCTTTCATATGAAGAACTCATTCAGTTGCAAGCAAAACCGGCATTTGATGAAGAGACAAAGTTTTTGAGGAATTAACTCAGCCATTAGCTGTTATAAATCACTAAAGAATGAAATAGACAAGAAGGCAAGACAAACAACGTTGGACAATTTTTTTAGGCCAGGTCCATCCTTACCAGCGAAAAATGATGACGACAGTGAACTGCAGGTTACCATTTCTTCATCGTCTTCAGACTAAATCAATTAAAAAAAATTATGTATGTATACATACACACATTTTAAGTAACATGAAGTTGTTTCATTTTTGTTTATAGATTATTGTTGGTTTTTGGAGTCTGTATTATTTTATGTACAAATGTACGTACTTGTTATGTACGTATTTTTGATTTAAATGAAAAAAAGATAAAATTCATTTTGATTGATAAACCATGTTACATATTTGCGACCAAGTTTCATGGAACGTATCTAGGCCGTAAAGCGAGGTATAGGTGTATTATATCTAGATGGTGTGAAAACAATAATATAAATTTCAATGTAAACTTTCATTCAATACGAAATTATGATTCAACTAAAATATCATTGTCAATTAACATAGCGGATGTTGATAAGTTAACAGTAATGGTTGCACATAGGACAGGAACGGTCCATGGTGAAGACACTTCAAATGATAGTTCAATGACATAATAGATTGTCAGTCATCAAAAAATTTTATCATCGCCCTCTTTATTAGATTAGAAATGAAATTCACTTTTAATAATTTTACTCAAATTTTATAAACATGAATTTCACAATTTGAAATTTGTTAAAATAAATAAACGCGCCCTGATGTTCTTTTTGTGAAGTCGTTTTTTCAACCTTGCCAAGAAATAGTAAATAGAAACAGTGAATTAGTTGGTATGTTGTAATCTTATATAAAATTTGGTACTACTCTACTTTGGCAAGCCCACTAGTGTTACCAACTGTAGGGAAAAACTTCTTACTCTTGTTAGCCTAATGTCGGTTTTACAGAAATTATTATTATCATCTTGTTAGTTTCATCAGATATTTTGAGATATATTCAATGTTGCCACTCTAAGCACATTCTTATCCATTTACATATGTAAAAGTTGTCGTTATTGAAAAATGATTTACGGTTGTAATCTGAATAAATTTTGGCTTTAATTACTTCTAACGCAATCATTTCCTTTGTTTATGAAAATAACTTTTTTTATGTGCTATTCCCTCTGTCCTATAGGGTACAAGACTTAATTAAGGCTTGTTTAGAAATAAGAATCGGTTGAATATCAACCTTTTGTAGAATTAAGTTGAAGACAAGAGAGTTTAAAAAAAACCGAGATGCAATTTATTTCTACTTGCAAGATGCAGAAACACAATTTTTTTTAAAACCAAGACAACCTGAACAGTCAAGCATGTCTCATGCACATGCAACAGATTTTCTAAGAATGTGGTGAGCAAATGGTTATCACATGAGCTAATGAAATATCAAATAGTGAAGCGACAGACTGGTATTAGTCACCCCTCCATTATAGCTTGGCTTCAGACTTTCAGAGACTTTTGCACAGAATATTTTTTGTGGATCAGCCACAATTGTGGAAATAGATGAAACCTGTATTTCAAAATGCAAATATAATAGAGGTTGAATAGTTTGGCATAAATAATGGATGTTTGTAGGAGTAGAACGTGGTACAAATCATTTTCATCTTTGGTTCAACTGATTCAAAAGATGGTTCTTCTAGGAACAACAATTATGTTGGTCTTGTGAGATGCCTAGAAGAAGCCTACCAGAAGAGTGCATCATCAGATGAATTTTGTGGATGCCTTAATTGGGGCTTATACGCAATCTATAGAAAGTACTTGGCAAAAGTTCAAGACCAAAATTTGAACTAAGTATGGTAATGACAATGAACAACTGTTATTGTATATTAAAATTAATAAGTGCTCATTCTCATCTGTAATCATTTCTACACCATATGAAAAATATAAGCTGGATATGTTTATTGTTAATATTATACTTTCTCTTCGTGGATTAAGCATGGGCGTCAATTATGGAATTTATGAAATTCATATTGATTGTTCGTCATTGTTAATGTGTCTACTATAAGGAGATAACTCTACCAACCACAATGATAAAGACATTGGAACAAAAAATTAATATTCTAAATTAACATGTTCTGTAAGTGAGTACCATTTCTAATACAGACTTGCAATTGGTAAAAATTCCGGCAAAGAGGCTGCAGTAGCACTAATTAAAAAATACTTAAAAGGAGTGTCGACTACTGCAAGTGATGTAGTAGTATAGACAGTGAAGAACTGACTTACGAGCCTCTAATAATGCTGTATTTGTTTATTAGTGACGTAACTAAAATGGTGCGACCGCAACAGGGCCCGAAGGTAAAAGGAGCCTAAAGCGAAAATCATCAACAATTCTCCATCATAGTGGATATAAAAATATAAAAATCAGGATGTAAAAATGGATCAATTAAGTTTAATTGTTAAATATTCGCAAATAAAAACTTCAAAAGAAGAAAAACCCGACGCCATTAAAGTAAAAGAAGCATATTTAGGTTTTATTGATGTTATCGATCAAAGATCAGAAGATTTGGTTGATTACAAGTGTATAATCGTGCAGTTAATATGTCTGGCAGTTACAGTGGCATTAAAGCCAGAATATTGAAAAATGTCCTCCTGCAAAATATATTCTTTGTGCAAGTCATAATTTGAATTTGGTATTAAATGATTCTTTTTAGAACTGTATGTATTTTTTGGACACAGCATCAAAAGGTGGAAAATTTTATCTGAAATGGGAAACACAAAAATTACTCTGAAATGATTATG
>JAUIMW010001176.1:0-13407 GCA_033557785.1 Enochrus cinctus
AATTTCAAAAAACAATCGAACGAAACGCTTTAGATTCATTTGATTCGTATTACACACCCCTGAGTATGTTAAACCCTTCTCAGCCTTGAAAGGTCGAGCTACGATGCGCAAACTTGACCCTTCTTATAACGAATACAGTATAGCTAGCCACGAATTGCGTGGTCATAAAAATTCAGTCGCCAGGAGAAAAAGTCGGCGCCTTTATAAATGCAATTTTGACTATACCAACAAATGAGTACAATAACTGTTTCTAGAATTAGTTCGAGGGAGTGCAAAAAAAAATTAATAAAAGTTAAAATCTATTTAATATCTTCTTTCATCTCTATATCCAAAACTTAAAAGACAATAACACCACAAAATTATACCTAATAACTTCATTTAAAATGACTAAATGCATTTATTGAACAAAAGGCAATTCCACAAGATAATAAAGCTATTTTTTTATCTTAATTTTCAGTAAATTTCACAGACGATTAGTTCAGTGACGTGAGAATTTATTGTAATTTTTATTATTGTTGTAACTTATACAAAATTGAATTTGTCTAACATTATAATTGTTAATAAAGTATATATTATATTCAACTATTTATTGTATTATTTCAAATATGCCTTATACTCAAAGTAATTATTGTGAGGAGCGTTAGAACTTTTTTGTGACCGCCTGTACTTACAAAGTCGTACTCGATGCAACGGTATTGTGAAAATGAAAAACATGTTTCATCTTTCTTCGATCTCTTTTAACGTGGGATTTGAGATCAAATCCGGTGTATTTTTAAAAATTCTCCATTCCATCTTTTCATTTGGAATTGTTTGGAAGTCTCGATGAAAAAATATAGATAACTACCGAACACATTAATTAAATATTAAAGGAAAATTAACGTGAGGTGACATACCACAAGAGATACGTGAAAATAGATAAACCTAGACTTCCGGCACTTCTTTCTCTGCAAGATGGATTTAATATGGAAACTCAGAATCACTATCCATCATTGAGGATATACATTGGAAGGAGGAAAACAGCAGAAGAAGATTACTCCGTCAATTGAAACACGATTTTTTCAGAACAAAGAAGCTGACAACTGACTGGAGGATACTGAATATAAGTTACATGCAAATAAGTCATATATTGAATAGAAGCAAAAAAAGTGGTCCAAGTAATGAAATATTTAACACTAGTAGTTAAGAAAGAGATGAATGTGGCAACATTCTTCTTAATGATGAAATCATTGTCAAAATCCTATCAAACTACTTATTTTCAAAACATTTAATGCAGAAGCCGTGAGGATGTCCAGTTTCAGGCTTTTATCATAATATTTGCTCTAGTTCCCTCTAGCAGCATGCCTGTATTATTTAATATCACATCTATCTTTGGCGCGAAAACAGTTATTATATTAGAGAAATTTTTTTTCAACAATTACAGGTATGAATACTGTAGTAAAAAATAGCGCAGTATAAAGGTATTTCAATCATTAGAACCTAGTCTGAGTTGCTTTCGGCATGCCCCTATAGATTATTTATTGGCAATTTAAAGCGGCTGTTTCCATATACATTTTAAGATATATTACTTACATTGAAGCAATCTTTTAAGATGAATAAATAAAAATTGCAAGTAAAGTGCTCATGTGTGTTTTACTGATGAATTATTCATTTACAAGTTTTATTATTCTACGAATGGGGCCAAATCTAATGAAGTACCGTATGCTTGAAACTGTTTACTTCGAATAGTGCTTATTAAAGACCTTGCATGAAATCTGCACAATGTCTTTTATGCTTATTTAGTAAACTCGTTTTGTTTACAACAATTTACATGCATTCATTAATTTCGTTTGAAAGTTATTTTCATAGCATTTTATTTTTGGAAAATATAAGCTAGATATTTAAATATTTCGCAGTAATATATACATTATTATTTTTGTATTTTGTTTACATAAATAAAACTAGCGTCATCCTTGTTTTGCATTATTATAGTTTTTGAAAATTTCAGCGGGAATACACTCTATTTAAACGATGGATGTCTAATTAATATTTTCAATTTAACAGATTTTTATTTGCTAAACAAGCATAACACATCCGTAATACATTTTTGGTTTCATTGGAAAAAAGGAAATTTAATACCATGACGTTTTAATTTTTATCAACTATGAGCCACTGTTATCATATTCAAAGGTGGTAATTGACTTACCTGATGTTTAATGATATTGTCAAATTTATAATTACTCACTATTATCATCACAATTCAATTTACGCAGGTTTAATGATTGCACGTGGTTAATATCATAGAATTTCCATTGAACATAACACAGTAAGTTCACGATTTTATCTGTGGTACGTTAGGTGGGGACTTGGTTTCGTGCGGCATTCAAACACATGTGATTGTTGAATTTGCGCAAGTCTCGAGATATCGATGTTTGGAATTTTTAAAGCAACTGGTTTTGCAATACCACTTTTAATTAATAACCTTTAAAATTACGTTTACTTAGAAATAAAAATGTTTTATGGTTTTTCTTTGAACGTGTTAATTCTATATTTCTGCGAATCCAAAAAATACGCACCAAAATTATACTCAATACCTCTTGTAGACTAAATGCAAGGTATTCCTATTGAGTATTTTACTTGCGTTTAAAAAAGATTATCAATTAACTTTACTGTGATTGCACTTTTTCTAGGTAATTTTCTTTTTGCATTGTTAACAGATTCGTTTTAATTTTGCTAAAAAGTTCCTACAATTTTCTACCGGAATTTTATTCATGTTTCAATGTCAGGTTGGCAACAGTGCGTCCCGCTTTCTTACAAAATAAAATGTAATAATAATAATGTAGGTAAAATATTAAATGCAGTAAAACTCCAGTTTAACGACGGATTCGGGAACTAAAGACGCTTTCTATACTGAAACAGCTCTTAAGCTGAATTTAATTTCCAATAACTGATTTTGTTTTTAAACCGGTATTCCCTAAAGTGGATGATCTTAAACTGGAGTTCTAAACAAAATAAAATATTAATGCTGACTTTCTATCTAAATATCTGGATGTTATTTTTTAGTATCTAGTCATAGCTTCACTCTAATGCATATAGCAATTGTGTAGAGAGCAATCTAATAATTTGTAGTCATTAAAACTGTGGATTTATCAGACCGTGGACTAATTATGAGTTGTGTGTCCATAAGAGAAAGGCATTGACATTTTTTTTTAAATTTAGAACCTATCATATCATATCATCAATAAAACATTTTTGAGCGCCACATACAAAATTAAGTTGAAAAACTGGGAAACTTAAAACAAGATATAAGCACAACAGCTGGATTGAGATGGAACAGCAAACAATCTAATTCAGGATTGTTAACAGTATTTCCGAGTGGTACTGGAAGAGAATGGCGATTAGTCTAAAGAAACATGTTTTTCTCCCTCGAGTTACCATATGTCAAGATCATTATATTAGAGTTTCCCAAACTAGTTTAACCGTTCTGCAGTCAGACTCGAGGAATGATTTTTTTTAACACCAATAACTTACCTCTAAATAGCAATTTTTTAAAATTAAATATTTTTAAAAATTAAATGAATTACTGATTATTTATTAAAATTTATTGTGCTTCACTTTATATAATCAAATAATATAATAATTACTGATTGTTTTGTATACTTACGTAAATATTAAAAATTTGCTTTTTAAGCTATTTTAAAACGGCCCGGAAAGGTGTCCTAGGTATTACATGTAAATTTAAACATGATGGCCAACCATGTTTTACATATTTTATTAAATATTAATACTTCAATGTTGAATATAATAGTTCACATTATTGTTTCTTGTACTTCTATTACCTTAAAACAAGTCATTACAAAAATTAAATTTGTATATTCACATATCTACAAATAACTATTGAAAAAAAAAATCAAATTGTAAGTGCTGATAAAATATAAAATTCGTAGTATTTAAAAAGAAAATTACAAGTGAATTAGAAAGTCAGAAATTAAATAAAAACAGGTTTATTAAATAAGCTAAACCTATGTTTTCATAATCTTTAATAACATTATTAACATTAGAATTACTTCTCCCGAATAATAATAATATCACTGAAAATCATTTAATTTACATTTAATAATAAACTAGGGCCAGTATTAAAAATGTATGTATGCACATATACATTTATATGACATATTATACGTTGTATATAATTTTTTTAACTATTCGACTAATAACAATGAAAACTTCTGCTGATAACACAAAAGACGTAAAGCTGATGGAATTCTTCTTCTTTAATTGACAAAACAGAAATTTTAATGGAATGTACAAATTATTTATTTTCAACATAATTGCTGTTCCCTTCATACAACAAAGTCTTTCTACATGTTTATATTTAACTAAATCTCAATAAAAAGGTTCAACATTTTCAATTAAACAAAAGCAGCCTTGAAATGAAAGTTTTATCTATCTGTACACAGTAGAGGGATAACTGCTTTTGTCCAAATGAAATTTGACCGATTTATTGAGCCAAATCGTGCTGTTCTTTTTACATAATGCAGTTTTTTTTTGAATGACTAAATTATAAGAGAAAATACTATAACATTTTCTTATGCTAAAAGTACGATGGCAAAACTGTAGTTTGAAAATTGTTCGGAAGCGAATCACAATAATTTTTCACTCTACAGTTCTGCCAACTACCCAAGCTAAACTACAGAGAAGGCTAACACGTATATGTTATAACTATTATCGACACCAAACCATCAATACATATATGATGTTGTTTTATTTACAACAACGCTTTTTATGTTCATAGTCTGTCAGTACGATGATTCAATAAGCAAAACTGCAAAATTACTTCTACTTATCGAACTTAGCACAATTTTACCGGCTTATCATGAGCAATTGAACCAAAAATATGTTGACTTAATTTACAATAACAAAAATATAACAACACATTTTAATCATTTATGATATGTAGAAACGCTAAAATAAAAGGATGAGAGTCGATTTGCTGTTTATTTGGCGTTTACTCACTTTGATGAAAAATTTAAGATGTACTTTACATAATGACTGAGCAAATGACTCACTATATCACTAAAAAAAAGGAAAAAATGAAATGATTTGTTTGAAGAAAGAAAAAAAATTTAAGTGAGTTAAAAGTAATTGTGCTATCTTTGTTAATTTTATTCAAATACTTAAATATAGCCCAGTGTAAGATTTACAACATAGCTGAAGTCGGATAAACTAATATACACTAAAGATTATAACTATACAATAATTAAGAAAACGTAACCTTCTATGAAAATGACGGCCAATAAAGCAATGGAAAACACAGCTAAAATTATTTACAATGATAGCACCGGTACTTGGAATACTCGAACCATCATAAATAATATTTACACCTTTTTTTTTAAGTTGGAATTCATCGCCCAGTCAGTTTCATAAAAGCTCACAATATTTTACAATCTTTTTATACATTTAAACATTAAAATTAAAATGATAAAATGGATTTCTTTCGCATCTGTACCTAACGTAAGTGTTCGCCAATATAGCATATCTTTGATGATAATAATACACAGAATTGGGCGAGGAACTGTAAGGAACAGGATTGGGATGGGAACGATGAATCGAAAAAGCAAAATAAATAATTTACTTTGTGTAGAGGTAGATGGCCACGATGAGACCGTAAAGACCTAATACTTCAGCGAAAATGAGGATAAGGATCATTCCTACGAATAGACGGGGCTGTTGGGCTGTTCCTCTTACACCCGCATCTCCTACAATACCAATGGCAAATCCAGCTGCCAATCCGGAGAATCCTACTGATAAGCCGGCACCAAAGTGGATGAACCCTCTGAAAAATAACAATGTGTTTTAGTAAAATTAATACTTGCTTTAAAATAAGTTAATTTTTTTATTGTAAATTATAAAGGTCAGGCTGCTGGGAAAAACCTACTCAGGTATAATGAAGAATTATAAGAAATTTGTTTAAAAAAAATGTGGAATTTCAAACTGCTCATTTAAGTTCTTTCCAGAATGAAAATTCTGTGAAATTTTGTCAAATAACTTGATGAACAAGACAAATACAAATGCATTTAAGTAATAAATTTACAACGGTGAGTGTAATTTATTATGTAAATCTGAAGTTTATTTAAATGAAGAACTCAATTGCTTTAAATTACTCTATTATCTCAATGTGTTGGTCACAATAGTATGTTTCACAGTACAAATAAAATTATAAGTCTAGATAAAATATGATTAAACAAAGATAATAAGGATTTAGATAAGAGTAATTGTAGGACATCTAAATCAATGAACTAATATAGCTCTGAAGTTTAATCAAAATCTGAAATATGCATTAAAACGAAAGGAAAATTACCTATATAATGAGTAGCTCGCAGGTTCTTCAAGACCACCAGCAATAAGTACAGCTACGACAAGTCCGTAAATGGCAATAATACCCGCCATGACAACGGGAATGATGGATTTCATGATAAGTTCTGGCCGCATCACCGACATGGCAGCAATACCTGTGCCTGATTTTGCTGTGCCATAGGCAGCTCCCAGCGCTAAAAACAAAAATATTATTAGTATTAACGCCAAAAATGCATGGGTTAAATTAGAAAATAAAATATACAGTTGTGGAAAAAATGAAGGTTTAATTTTGTGTATGCGATAAATAATAGCTTGTTGCATAACTTTACGGCAATTAAAAAATTTATTCAGTGTTATTAATTATGTATGAATAACCGCTAGACGTCTAAAAACAAACAGGAAAAACATCATTGATTCTGGTACCAACTAAACGAAAAATTATCTCCATTTCATTTGGTATGCATGTAAATTTATTATTTTTAAATGAAGCAGTTCGATGGAACTGTTTACACATGATAAAGAAGTGTTTACATAAATATGGTTTTATATCTCATGAATAGACTTGCGATAAGGAATGATTGTTTAATTATGTGAAATATTTGTAGACAGCCAAATAAATAATCTTGCCAGTGTCCAACAGTAATTTGTAATTAATACTACAAATCTATTTGTGCAATTAGGATTGTAGTTTGAAGCAAAAACCTTGTTTTTTGCACGCTTCAAGGCCAAGTCACGGTTAATTTATTTTTAAATTGAATATGAATTTTAAACAAAATTTTTACTATAAATTAGTAAATTCACATGTTTGTAATTACTAAAATGTATTTTATGAACGTATATGGCAGTAATAGGTATTAGTTACATAATACAATTGGCTAAAGTACATTGAAATATATTTTTTAATAAACAATTTATAATTAACAGCTTCTCAGGTGGATTGGTAGGAGTTCCTGAAGCTTTTGCCAAATATCTTGGCTCTGAGTAACAAACAATGGGAAAGATGTTTAAAAAATATATAAATAAAGTTGGGATACAATTGTAATGACTCTGCGTTTATTGTGCAATAAAATCATCATTTTTGTGGTACCAAAGTAAATACCAACTTTTTTATCAGATTTTGCCCAAAACTATATAACTATAACTAGGTTTTCTGTAAGGTATTCAGCTATGTTGTAGTGTGTGTGGTCCATTACAACTTTCCTGATTATTCTTTTGAAATTCTGGGGTGCGTATTTGTTATGGTAATTTGTTGTAAAACTTGATGGCCAAGTAGTTTGTTGCATGTTGGGTTTTCCTGTTACTCCCTCTGGTATCGTATCCGTATTACCAATTTGAATAATGACTTGCATGTGTCTTAGTATGGGGCTCCATACAGGATATGTACAGCTTTCGTCTGCAGTCTGAAGATGGTCTCAAGTTCGCCTGACCAACCATAAGATGGTGCCAATAGTTGATGTTGTCGTCCTTAAATTCCTGTTTCACAGCTTCTGCAGCAGTACATATTGTGGTCTACGGAGTCGAAAGCTTTACTTAAATTGCAAAAGGCCACCTGCCCTTTATAACTCTTGTTTTCAGAGCACTCCAGTGGGTGGCCTGTAAGTGTGTATAATCTAAGAAAAAGAAAGACAGTTTATATACTGGGATATTAACTGTATTAAGCTTTTCTGGATCACCATCGTGAAACGGGAAACGTTCACACCCACTGGCCATAAACTACACAGACTATTCCTTTAAATGTTCTTTACAAATACATCATTTAAATAATTGCAGCAATATAAGCAACTTGCTATATGAACCAGTAATTTGACAACACGAATTCGGTGTCTATGTTTACTCATTAAGTTTAATTCAATGACGAAAAAAAAAATAAAAAATACGTACATTTTTGATAAATCATTTTGCTTAATACAATCCATGGACGTTATTTTCTAGTGTCAGACAAATAATTTTTTTTATATTTATTGCATTAATTTTGGTCACATGATGACCTGTTTTTTAAGGTCTATCTCATGGACATTAGGACATAATACATCCATGTATTAAAGCTACTATGTCATTGGGTGTTTGATTCTAAATTTATGACATTTGCACTTGTCAAATGTCATCTGTCAAAAGTTTAAATGCTTAGTGTTAAATGGCACAATATTATTTGTATTCTAATGTGCACACATATAAAGAGATAATGTCTGTGATGGTTATTGAAGACTTTGAAGGTATGTATTTGAATGTATTTCACTGATGACTTCATGTATTTAAAAAATACTGGATTGCAACAATATTAGTAATCTAAATTTATTTTCTGTAACCAAAACTCTAATCTAGCATAAAAACCAAATCCTATAGATTAGCTTGTAATTTAAAAATTCATATCTAAGTTCAGTCATATTTATCTGCTTCCCATCCAGGGTTTCAATGAAACTTTCCTTATATAATGCTTTTGTAATTATAATTGCTTAATAAAATACTGTATTACAAGCAGTTAAATTTTTATTTGGGCAAAAATTACATAATAATGCATGACAAGTCATGTGACTTTTCATGGTAACAATATGCACATGATGTGCTTTTTCAAACAGTTTTAAAAGCATTCGATACATTTATAAAGTAAATAATTATTTATAATTATGGAGCACTCCTGAGTAAACATTTAACCAACACATTTACAATGCATTGAAGGCTGCAAGGGGAGAATAAAACAAAATAGATTAAACTTCCGACAAGTTTGTTTTTTTTTAAAAACATGTAATATATATTTAACAAAAGACAAAACAGATTTGTCATTATATATATTGATTTAATTATTTGATTTCTCAGAGCTTCATAGATAAGTTCTCACATGATTATAGTATTATTTGGCCTTGAAGTCACATGTTTTAAAGATACCTAGGTTACACCCACCTGTTCATCATGGATATACCTATATCTGTGCAAAAAATAAATACACATTTATTAATTAATACATAGGCTATTTAACGGCACTTGAATTTCATGATTCAGTTTAAACGGAAACATGATTAATGATGTGTAAACGCTTAATTTGATTTAAATGTTCAGATAATAACTCTTAGATAAATAAGAAATGTTATTCTAAAATTTTTCGATCTAATTGGTGCAGACAATGGAATACAATTTTGGGTTTTAAGTACGTGGCATTATGATTTTATATTTAGTGTGAAATAGGGCCGCTGCCGCGAAATTATTGTAATTATTTGCGAAATTGAGGCAAAAAGTGAGCCGTGTTGCATTAATACGACGTCGGGCGGGTCTATCTGTCAAAGCATGTGACCTAACCACTTAAGTGGGTCATGTTCACGAATGCATACACTTTTCTAGCCCAAATCATACCGAAAACAACAGCTTCAAAAAACAAGAAAACATATTTTGCGGCTCCATTGATTTTAGTCTTTCATTTAACCAAAAATATATGGAAACCTGTCATTGATACGCCCATGGCGATTAGAGTTAATATTTTTAAAATAATTCGGGAAATACGCTTCTATCCTACGTAAATATTCCCGTTATTCATTTGTTTCAATAAACACCACGCGAATAATGCGCAGAGAGTGCATAATATGTTTATTAACAAAGAATATTTTAGTCATCTGATCAATCGATATGTAAGCGACGAATGTTGGAAATCTCAACTCACCGCTGAAAATAATAGCTGACGCTGCTCCCATGACGCCGAAAAAGGGTCCATAGATTGGGTTTTCTTCTGATAAAACCATTTTTGTATATTTGTGGAGTATTTACAGGTTTAAAAAGCTAAAAAGAGCACTACACTCCACTAAACCAGCGAACCAACTGACAAATATGGCCTACACAGTCAGCAGCCAACAAGAATGGGTCATATGACGGTAGAAAATTTCAGGTGGAGTATAGTAGAATACGAGTTTGCGCAGTTCCACCGGTTTTATTCAAAGGACGCACTTCAGCCAATCGTGTCGGCAACTCGTATTTAATTCCGTGACGTAATAATTGATTTTCTTTGCCCCGCATTAAATTTTGGAAAAAATATTTTTTCGAACGAAAACCTATCCCACAATTGTTACCTTTATTTAAAAAGTATAACTCAACTGCATTTCCTAGTTCCATTTATATATTTTTGTCGCTTTTTTAATCACATGATTTCATGAACACTTCGGTTGTTCCGGTGGCGCAGCTGTAGATGTCTATTTAAATTCAAATTTTAAGCGCTTGATATGCTTTAGGATGTTATTTAAGACAATTCTTTTATGTTTTTGATTCTGTATCATTAAATATTATGTTGCACTTCTCGTTGTATATTTATTCTGCACAGTAGTGATGGACAAAATATGGAAACTAATGTGAAGTACAGGTTTTTCTATTTCACTGGCTTAAACGTCGTAAAGACTAAACCATAGGTTCCCAACCTTTTCCGCCCCACCAGGAAAAAATTCCAATGCCTTCTCACTCATAATAGTTGTACCAGATATTAAAATATTGTTGCACATTATTTATATTTTGTCAATGTCCTATCTCTTAAGGTTCAAGAAATACAAATTAAAAAGTCTATCAAATATAGTAGAAAAATGTTTATTAAAAATTCAAAAATAGACACAAAAATCAATATGTAATAAAAATTATAGTTATATTAGAAATTAATGAGATGGTTGAGGTTGGTGGAGTTTTAGTAATCTGTTAATACCGGATTCCAATTTTGTCAATATCAGTCGCAAATCGCCACTCTGCGATATGCAGGCTGTTCCTTCTCATTCATGAATCATAAATGAGCTGAAAAATTCTGGATTAATTTAATTAGTCAATTATGCTGTCATGTATTAATAGTATAATATTAATTATAATACTAGCAAAAAGTAAACTATAACTGAATATGTATAATTACATTTTGCAGGTTAGTATCAACTTCGGTCTTTAAGACTGTGGTCATTTGCCAGTGAATTCAAATATCATGTCACTACTGAAAGGTTAAAACATAGTTGAGTATGCTGTTGATTCAGACAATAGCAATTAAATTTTATAGTAATGATCCGTTTACTAAAAATAATTTTATTAACATATAAATCTCTAAGCAGCAACATACTTCTGATCAATACTCACAATAAAACTTATCGATATCTTTTTCTCTTGGTTTAAATAAATTTCCTAATATATTGCTGAGTATGCTCGCAGCTTCGCTGCTCGCTGACTCGGGCAAGCCCTCGCAATAAAATGTATTGATATCTGCTTCGCTTGGTTTAAATAAATTTCTTTAATGATGTTGTAATTAAGTATTATATATTATTATATATCCCTTGATGATGGTCATGACCAAAAAAAATCACCTGATTGTATTGCTATCATTTGTCGTACTATAACCAGGTTTTGGTAAGTCAACTAATAGACCCATTTCCCACCTCAATCGGTCTTGTATATATTTTTTTCTGGCAGCAAAAGCTTCTTTGTCGGCTTGCTGCACCTTCCACTTTTAAAAGTCTATTCTATATACAATATGCAGTAGACATTCAAAGCTCCGTATTAATATGCGTAGAATGGAGATCGCAACAGAAGTTCCATCCGTTTAAAGATATCTTTCCCTTTAAGGTCGTTTGCTAGGATTTTGCCATACAATTTTTTGAAACTCACATCTACTGGTACCAGCTTCATCCATAAACAATCTTAAATGAAACATTGACACATGAAAAGCAAATACCTCGTTAGGGCAATTTCCCTTCTCTTCTCCACAAAAAACTTACGGATTAAACTATATCACTGAAGTAAAATTACGTATGTTGCTTTTTAAACCACTTTTTGAACTTAGGAATACGAACCTGCAACATTTGTTAAGTTTATTTATATATACTTCTTGTTAATACCTAATACTTGTATACAATTCAATCTGTGGTCCTATACACTTTTAGCTCATTTAGGAAAATTGTTGCACCTACAGGTAAGGAAATGCATCCTTTGACTAAACACAAGCAGTACTTGTTTGCCTTAAGCCAAACCCATATCGAAATGTCGAACTCCCACTATGGAAGCCTTTTTGATCAGACAATGATTAAGGAATTCGACGAAACTCTATTATTGGCCGAGGGCGAAGAACAGCAGCGCCACTCGACTATTGCGACTACTAAGCTCGGACTTTAAATAATTTAAAAGTCAAGTTATCCAGTTCATGGCAGAGCTAAAATCTATGTTCTCACAAGTCGCCTCCCAGTTTGAGGAAGCCTACTCGAAAAGAAATTGTTTATTAATACATGGTATAAAAGAAACAGCTGTTGAAAATGAGGAGGTCGGGGTCATCTTACCCGACTGGGGGTTTAATTTGGATATGCTGGATTGCCGCCATAGACTTGGTCCAAAGAATAACGGAAAGGTGTGCCCTGTAATACTCAAATTTATGTCATATAGAAATCGTGCTGAAATTTGGGCAAACAAGAAGGTTTTCGAGGAGTTGCCTGAGATTCCAGATGAGTTGGTTTCCTTTTCAGGATACAGTATTGCTATGTATATAAAAACGTCGTTGCGATTTCGTTGTTAAAAAGTACTATCTGCTTCGCATATTGAGTGTATGTGTGGACTGAAATTGCAGAAAACGGTAAAAATATGACTGTGGGCGCTTTGATACTCTTGGACTACACCAGATAGAGGATAGAGACCTGGTTCTGGATTCCGGCTTGGAGAATATCTATGACCCTACAGATCACTTCTCAGTTTTTATTGTTGTTGATGTGGAGCCTCTTACTTCTGGTGTTTCTCATGTGTGTCGTCATCAACGGCAGCGGTTGTCGAGGAGGTCTTGAGAACGGTCCCGTGACATGTATTTTACAATCTCCATGACATTGATGATGACGTCAAATTTCTTAACAATTATCTAAAAATTAATGTATTGAAAAAACGTTATCTTTAAAAAAATTGTACAGCTTCAGTGAATTATGTTCGTTAATTTTGTAGGATGTTTTATGTTGTTCCATCTTTTATGTATAATTGCAAGATCAGTTGGAATGTTAGTGTAAAATGACTTAACATCTGGTGATAATAAAATATGATTTTGTGTAACTGTTAATTATTATTATTATTATTATTATTATTATATATATATATATATAT